>PVJA010010199.1:0-58111 GCA_004027025.1 Myocastor coypus
TTTTTTTTTTTTTTTTTTTTTTGTGTGTGTGTGTGTGTGTGGCTGGCAGGGTTTGGGGAGCCCTGGGATCCTATTTTCAAGTAAGTAAAAAGTCCTGAGACAATTTTTTTTTTAATTTTTATATACCAAGAACCAAACTCAGGACCTTGTTCTTGCCAGGCAGGTGCTGTACCACTAACTATGTCCCTGGCCCGAGACTGATTTATACTCTGAACATTGATCACATCTTTGAGACATCGGCTTACTTAGTGAATCCTCTGTTACTGCTTATGAAGGTTGCTTCCACTCTTTTGCTATTGTCAGTAATGCTGCAGAGAATGTTTTTGTGGCTAAATCTGCACAGCCATTTCTATTTCCTGGACTACAAGATATGTGTGTCCTGAAATCTTCATTAAATGAAATCTCTCAGGGCTGGCAAGATAGCTCAGTGGACTAAGCACCTGCTTAGGCAAGCACAGGGACAGGAGTTCGATCTGTTGCACCACATGCCATGCCAGCCACCTCCCTCCTGGGGCACGCTGAGCCAGCCAATGAGGCTGGGCATGGTGGCACATGCCTGTAATCCCAGTGCTAAGGAGGCTGAAAGGAGGATCACTATTTGTCCAAGCTGTATAATGAGACCCTATAGCAAGTACATTTAAAAAAAAGAAAAAAAGGAATCTCTTGGTTTCTTTGAACTATAATACCAGCCAAAAGCAACTTGTCACAGAAGGGAGTCCAGGTCCTAGCTCCTGGAGTGAACTACGAAACTTCAGGCCCAAGATAAGGACAGCCCTTTTCCAGATGGCTCTCACTGCATGAGGGGAATCCTGGAGGCTGGGATGGGCAGTGGCAGTTCTGGGTACTGTGGGTTGGGCTGAGACGGTAGAGGTGCCAGTGCCCCTCCCTGCCCACGGAGGGAGGCAGGCAGGTAGGTGCTCACATGCTGGGCAGGTAGAGGTGGTCCCTGGCACGGTGCTGCAGTGAGGCCAGCTTGGACAGCTGCTGCAACTGCTGCTCACTGGGCCGGCTGGCTGGCATGCTGCTGAAGAGGCCCTTCAGGTAGTCAGGCAGCACCTGCAGGGAGAGGTCCTGTGAGGGGCTGTTTGGCAGGTACATTCAGGCATTTACCTGCCATGGCAGGCCATGGAGACAGGCCTTTAGAAGTCCTGCCCTATCTACTTCTGGGGGTAGCTTCAAGGAGTAACAGAGGCACTTGGGGTGGGGGGCCATGAAGGCTGTGGCCTCAAAACTACAAAGGAGTCTGCATAGTAGTATGAAGAGTGTGGGCTATTTAAAAGCAGAGTATCAGGTCCAAGATTGCAGCTCAGTGGTACAACACTTACCTAGCATGTAGAAGGACCTAGGATCCACCTCCAGGGCCCCCTCCCCAATGGTAATAATAAGAAAATAAAAGCAGAGTATCATTACTGTGGTAATCACAGGTATCCATTAGGTCTGTGTTTCTAATAATGCAGCTTGCTCCAGAATCACTGAGGGGTTTATTACAACAGAACTGCGGGGCTGCAACACTGAATTCTGACCCATAGACCTGAGGCAGGACTTGAGGATTTTTACCAGGCTTTTGGTAGTGCACACACTCCTCTCCCCCAGTATCTCAGAACCAAGACCCAGTTTTAACAGGGACACCATGTGGCCAAAACAACTAAGCATTTTGTGCAGGGAATTGCTGAAGCTTCAGTACCTGTTCCACGAAAACAGACTGTGGTTACTGACCTGATAGACCCCCAGGAACCCACAAGGTTCCAGAGTGGGAGATGGGCTACCCGTGTGTGCACTGACCTGGTTGTAGTGCATAGTCACATACAGCTCATTCTCAAACTTGAGTGGCTGGTCCCAGAGTATGCGCCGGAACCACAACATGTAGCCACCATCCACCTGCTCCATCTCTGAGGCCACGTCCAGGATGTAGGCACAGCGGCTGAGCGGGCACACATGTTGGCCTGTAGACAGTGAGGACCCAGCACTGGTTTGGGGGACACTTAGGCACCTGTGTGGAGGAAGGATGTAGACCCCAACCTGCCACCCCCGTGACATGTTACCTCCAAGAACCCACCTCCCCACTCTGAAACACATCTTTTTCCCTAAAAGGGAGCACATACCCTTGCAATCCCAGATTACAAAGGTCTGCCTTTGGGAAACTGAAGCAGGGGATTGTAGGCTCAAACCTAACCTGGACAACTTTTCATCTTATGAGACCCTGTCTCAAAAAATAAAAAGGATAGATGATATAGACTTTGAGTTCAATCCCCAGTGTTGTTGTTGTTTTTTTTTTTTAAAGAACATATTTATGCAACAGAATGCTTTGTGTTTCACTGAAATGTAAATCCTTTCAAAGGTGCAGGTGATGTTCCTTCTCCCAGGGCAGGCTCCTTAAGAGCCTTAGGGGGTGGCCTGCCTGGGCCTCGGAAGACACCCTAGGTTATGCTTGGAAAAAAATCAAAATGCTTTTTAGAAGTGGTTGGGGAGGGCCCGGCAGGATGGCTCAGTGGTCTAAAGCGCCTTCTTAGGAAAGCTTGGGCGGCTGCAGGGACCTCGGTTCAATCCCTGGCACTACGTGCTGCACCAGCCCTGCCCTCAGGGCAGGCTGAGCTAGCCATAAAAAAAATAAAAATAAAAATAAAAATAAACAAACGAACAAAAGTTCTGAAACAAGAAAAAAAAACTTAAAAAAAAAAAAAAGAAGTGGTTGGGGAAGAGAAGTAGCACCGCAGGTTTTAGCCCACAAGCCCCAGTGGATGTCTTTTGGCAGACCTCCTTTTGAGAGACCCCACCTGGGCACCTGGTGCAGGTGAAGGTGGGAAGGTTAAGTCTTGGAGACAGTTGCAAGATTTTCTCTCCTGTACTGACATGTGTTTGACCAAAGAAGGGGGTTGGCATGGTTATAGGAGTTTAGCATCAAAAGGCCAGATTATGGTGCTTCAAATCCCCACTTTGTGACCTTGGGTAAATTGTTCAGTTTTTGTGGTTAGCAGATAACTGTTTCTCCAAAGACATCCGGTCCTGATCCCCAGAACTAGTGAATATGTCACTTTCATGGAAAAAGTGACTACAGATTTGATTAAGGATCTTGAGAAGGGGAGATTATCCTGGTTTATCTCAGTAGGCCCAATCTAAGCATAGGGTTTCACTGAGGGAAGCAGAGAAAGATTTTTCTTTTTTTGGTCTGGTTCAGGCTGCCTTAAAGGTAGATCTCATGCTCCATGTGGAGGTAGGGATTGAACCGCAGTTCCAGGTTCCTGAGTGACTTTGCTGAATCATGTGCTTTAATCAGCTAAGCTACCTGGCAACTCTAGAGGCAGGAGATTCAGAGTCAAAGGAGTGGAAGGAAGGAAAGAAAGGATTCAAAGGGCCAGGCAAGAGAAGGATTGAAACACTTTATCCCTTTGGCTTTCCAGATAGGGGAAGAGGCAGTAAGCCAAGGAACATGACAACCTCCAGAAGCTAGAAAAGGCAAGGACATATAAGCGCCTAGGGCAGTGGTGGCAAACCTATGGCATGAGTGAAATCTTGAAAAAGTTTGCCATCACTGCCTAGGCAACACAGCCCTGATGACTCTTATTTCAGCACTTCTTTCAGAACTGTAAGATAATAAATCTGTAAGATAATTATAAAACTGTAAGATAATAAATCTGTTATTGTAAGCTGCTGAATTTTGATAATTTGCTACAACAGCCTCAGGAAACCTCTGGTAATACCATCTCTGGAGAGATCCTCTTGGCCACTCACCTCGGTTGGTGACAACAAAGATCACATATTCATTGAAGGCCTCTGGGCGTGTCAGAGCCATCTCTGCACAGATCTCCTCCACCACATCCAGAGCTACCTGGGGTGGGGCAGGAAGGACAAGGCTGTGCCAGCTGGGCCTGACCTCTGCCCCACAGGCTCCTCCCAGGGCCCAGGAGCTGACTGTGGAATTCCTCAGCTTCCCTTTACAGAGGTGCATGATCCTTTGAGGTCTCAGAGAATCTTCTTCATGTAGGGAAAGCCTCTGGAGTCTAAGCCTTTTAGGTTCAGATTTTGTCTTTGTACCTGTTTGTAGTATGACCCTGAGCTGAAGGCTTACACTTTCAGAGGGTTGGCTTGCTCTTCTGAGAAGTCTAGTCACACCTAAGTATCCATGGCCCAGTTTTGGCTCAATCCCCCTTCAGACACCAAAATCCAAGAATACCCAAGCTCCTGATTCAAGATTGTATAGTATTTGCATATTATCCTTAAACAATCTTTAATATACTCTAAATCATGTCAAAGTGACTTATGATACCTAATACATTTTCAATGCTTTGTATGTTTGTTTTTATTTTTATTTTTGGTACCAGGGTCCGACTTGGGACCTTGCACTTGCCAGGCAAGCACTTATGCCACTGAGCTATCTCCCTGGTCCAATGCTATGTAAATAGTAGTTTTACTATATTGATTAGAGAACGATGATAAGAAATTGATATATGCTCAATTCAGATATAACTTTTAAAAGAATGTTTTTTTTTTTTTTCCAGACAAGGTCTTTGTATATAGCATAGGCTGGCCTCAAACCTGAGGCAATCCTCCTGCCTCAATCTCCAGACTTCTGGGATTATAGATGTGTGCCATCATGCCTGGCTCAGATGTAACTTTATGTTTTTCAAAGGTTTTCAATCTGCAGGTACAGAATTTGTGAATATGGAGGGTCAAGTGTATGTCTTGCCATATGTAGTTTGGGAAGCCTCTGAGGACCTCACCTCCTTGGGGGTTCATTCAACCCAGACTCCAAAGACTGGGATGACCCTTGTTCTTATGGTGCCTGCCTACTAGGGGCATATTCTCACTCACAGTGCATGTTTTGATTTTTAGATGGCGTTCAAGGCCTCCAGGAAGAAGGAAAAGCTGCCTCTTGGAACTGCGACCTGCCTGGGGGATGAAACGAGGGGAGAGAAGCTGGGTGCTGGGATCTGAGACAGCTGTAGTCCCCTGCTCTGGGAGGTCCCAAGCCAAGGGGTCCTGGACACACAAATGTAGGAGTTCTCGTGCACCTTGCAGGGTCCATCTGCAAACCCTGAGAAGCACACCAACAATGGGGTCTCAGGGCAAGCCCAAGATGCCTGCTTTCCTCAACTCCAGCCCCACACCGCCTCACCAACATGGCCCGAAGCTCCATGCTGCTGGGGAGCTCTAGACGTCCCCCGAAGCGCAAGGTCTTCTTCAGGTTCTGCTCACAGGCCTTAGCAATCCCTACAGGCATAGGAGTCAAGGTGTTGCCCAAGATTGGCAGTGGGAGAAAGGGGCTGTTCTTTCCCCTAGCCATGAGCCTCGCTATACTCTCTCCACAAGTTGTAGGACAGGCATTTCCTTTCCCCACTTGATAGTGAGGGAATCTGAGTTCAACAAGCGCTGGTGATTTGTACAAGGTCAAGAGCTACAATAGAACCGTATCCTAAGTGGTCACAGCCTTTTGCCTTGCCCTTGGCTATATAAGCCTAGAAACAGCTGTGATCCTGAGCTGTGGATGGGAGCTCACCCCCAATAGGCTCTAACACTCTGCCTCTGTCAACTGAGTCCCTTGCGAATTGACTTGTCTCCCCTGGGCACTTGAAGACCTCACCATCAGGCTGCAGATTGGTACGTTCAGCAGTACCCTCATTCTGCTCTGGGGAGAGACCAAGAGTTCTGGGGAACACTCTGCTGCTTCCTCACATCTAGGAGCCCTTCCATGGGGAGCTGGGTCTGTTTATCTCTCTGGGACAGGGAATATTTTTAATTGAATCAGAGAGAAAAAGACTCAGAGGCAGGAAGGGAAAGGTCCCCTGACTGTGCCTGCCATCACTATAGGGTGACTAGAGGACCCCTAGCCTCTTTCTTTGGGGGCCCTCAGGTTGATGTGGCAATAAAACTGAGAAGCAGTCTCTTGCTGCAAAATGCAAAAGGCGAAAGGGGAGACCACCGACTTTGGCCCATTTAGACCCTTGCTGAGTCCCTGCAGGACACTGGTTTCCTGCTCACCTCCTTCTCTGCCTCTCCCATGTGGAACATACTCTCATCTTGAGATCTTTGCCCCAGCCACTCCGTCTACTGGGACTCCTTCCTAGGAGCTCACCACCTGGGCCAGTAGCTCCTCCCAGAAGCTGCGACCCACACCAACCTCCCTGGGAACTCCATGAATGTTTGGCAAGTAAGTTAACATGGTCCAGCACCTTCAAAGGGCCAGACTATTTTGATTTTCTCTCTTGCCAGCTGCCTGCCCTTTCCCCACCCAAGATATGTACAGCCTTAAGTCTCCACTCATGGGCTTCTCACCCTGGAAGGGCATTCCTGGGGTCCTGTTCACATGCTGGAGAAAGCGTAGGAGGTGTGGGTAGAGGACCTCAGAGCAGCTGTGGTAGGCAGCCATGATGTATAGCAGTCTCCATCCTCGCTGGCAGCTGTCTCTGGAAGGACACATGCAGGCCACATTGCAGGAGGCCACAGCACCACAGGTTGTGCCAGGAGCTTCCTGGGATTGACCTGGAGACTTAAATTTGAGGCAGCTCCTATATTCTGAAGACGTGTGTCCTGGACAGTAAGTGCAGGGCAGATGGATCCTAAGTCCATGCAAAAGCATATTCTGCCTGGGAAATCAGGTAGAGATAAGGAAGGAAAGGGATGAGGTCCCAAAGTCTTTTCTGAGTAGAGTGTCTCTCTGGGGAGGCTTCTGGGCAAGACAGAACCTGCTGGGCTATGCAGAGTAGAGTCAGTAAGTCCCAGGGACAGGCAGCCTGTGCAAAAGCAGCATATACAGCACACTGGGCACCTGCAGAGTACTGGCCCTGCCTGAATGAAAGAGTAGTTCATCATTATACTGCCTTGGCTATGGAGGTTTCAACTGTGGGCGCTTCTGGTGTCTCAGAAGAGCACTTGAGTTTGTTTTCGCAAACTACTTACCCATTACTACATTCCTATAGTCTGGAGCTAGGCATGGGAATCAAGTCTGGCCAATTAGGACATTGCAGCCTGCAACCCACAACCACTGGCCAGTCTCTGGTTTAGGAATGGGCATATAATGCAGAGCTGGACAGTCAGAGTTCCAGCCCAGGTCTAACCAGTCAACACTTTGTATGTTCCAGCCAGTGTGGTTGGTTCAAGGATGAGCATGTGACCAACACCAGGCATTTGAGTTGGGTTTGAGAGTTTGTGCTGCAAATACTAGATTAGTTTTGTTTTCCCTGGGATTACTGTACTGGGAAAATGTCTCCCCAGTACTGTCACTTTGTTCATCTTGAGAGAGGCTTCTTGAGAATGATATCCACACAGGAGAAATCAAAGCCAAGAATGAAGAAAGCTTGGTTCCTAAGGACACCTAGATCCAGCCATACCCAAAGCCATATTCTCACTGACTTTTTAGTCATCCAAACCAATAAGTTACCTCTTTCATTTAAACAAGTTGATCAAGGTTTCGGGCCCAGAAGGATGGCTCAGTGGTCTAAAGCGCCTGCTTAGGAAAGCTTAGGTGGCTGCAGGGACCGCGGTTCGATCCCGGCACCACATGCTGCGCCAGCCCTGCCCTCAGGGCAGGCTGAGTGGGCCATAAAAATAAAGAAATAAACAAAATTTCTGAAACAAAAATAAATAAATAAACAAATAAAATAAAAAATTCTTTAAAAAAAGTTGATCAAAGTTTCTGGGATCTAAGAATATGGATGAAAGAGGATAGGTCTCAGGAGGCAGGGGACTGAACTGTCCACTCGTGGAGCCTGGACACAATTTTGGGGTTGAGGGGAAGCCTAAAAGACTTACTGCTTGGAGCTGGTGTTGTCTGTGATCTGCTTTACAATTTGGCAGTAACCCTCATCTCGCATGACTTCGTGGTCCTCACAAAGCTGAAAGAGGACAGGCAAGGTCACATGCCAGGAGTCCTTCAACATACCAGGCATAGAAAAGCAGTCTAGGAACCTAGAGATAGGCCTGGTGCTCCTTCCCTAATCCTTCAACAGCAGGATGCATTTCTCTGGGCCATGGGAACAGCTTCCCACTCTAATGTCCTGCAACTCTGGTTGACAGACAAGGAAAGAAAACCACAGAGCAAAGAGAACTTCAGCCAAGTTATTTAGACTGACCTTCAAGAGGGTGCACAGCACATCCAGTTCACTCTGGCCTTTCAATGGGGTATCGCCCATGAACCTCATCACAGCTGTAGAAAGACCTAACCTGCTCAGGCCAACCAAGTCCCAGCTACCCATTCCCCAAAAGCCCAGGGATCAAACCCCTCCCCAGGAGGCTGTGGCCATAGGCAGCTAGGGGCTACACTTTCTTCCACATGTCTCAAGTCTGGGTTGGAAAAGTGAAAGAATCTGAGGACGAGAGAGGAGAGATAACAAGCTGGGATCACACACTGGCATCTTCTGGGGTGATGGCTAGAGCTCCACCCTCCTACCTAGGAACATGTCTGTGGCCATCTTGTTGAGGCTGCTGTCACTGAGCTCAATAAGGGATTCCTGGAGTGGGGTCTGTGCAAGAAGGAAGCAGCTGTGTCACAATGGAGGGACAGAACAGGGCCACGTTGTGCTACTAGGCCCATGTCACTCAAGGGGAGCCAGGCCTGATACTGGGAACAGCTGCTGTCCCTGGGAGGAATCCTGGTTCCTCCACTACAGGGGCTAGACAGTCTCACTGAGGTCAAGCTTGTTTGTCCTGGGGTGAAGAGGGGGTGTTTGCATCACCATTTTACAGGTGGAGGAACTGAGGCCCAGGCCTAGAGACCTTAGAGAAGCAAAGCATGTCCTCCAGTGTTCTGGACTCTGGGTCCTCCTTGCATTTCGGCTTGATGCCATCCCTGCAGCAGGAAGGAGATGCTATTGACCAGTCTGGTCTCTCTGTCTTTAGCAACATCTTTTCCCAAGTGGAAATGTTCTTGATCCAGCTGGCAGGTCAATCTGCCAGGCAGGAAGGCACCCAGAGGCTGAGGTTGAGCAGACCTTACTCCCAGGTGCTCTCTCAGCCCACCTGTCCCACCTGCAGGTTTGACACTCAGAGGAGTCTTCCTTGGCACGGAGCAGAGGGATGGGACCACTACTCACTGGGGCCGCCTCTGAGGGTTTCGGAAATACTTCTGGGCAAACTCAAGCATTGTGTATGTTGAAAACTCCAGGGCCTCCTCTCCACGGTCAGCAGAACGGGCCCTAACTGGGGGACCCTGCATGAAAACAAGAGCTAGGAAGGCCTGGATAGCCATACCTTACTTTGCCTTCCAGTCAAAGATGACTGAAGGCAAATCTTCATAGATAGAGCCCAGACTCTCTCTAGCTGCCCACTCATTAACCCATCCAGGCATCTGGACTATCACTGACCACTTGGCCTCGCCCCTTCAAGCCTGCTACACCCACCACATTTGGGTTGAGCCTGCTTTCTACCCCTCTAAACCAGGCCTCCACCAGGCCTGCCCCTGCATGGAGTGGCTGTTTTTTTCAAGATTGGTACTACCCATTGCTCCAACATTTGCATTGATTCCACCCTTTGCTAGTTCTGCTCCACAAGCCTTCCCTGTCCTGTTCACCTGGCTCAGCACCACTCCTGCTTGACTTCACCCACTGGCTGGCTGAGGCTGATCCTGCTCCTTCACTCTGCGTATAACCAACTGACCTTCCCCTACCACATTTGGACACATTTCCAATCACCTCATTGTATCTCATGGTCACACATCTGGCTGACTCTGTTCCAGGGCTGGCCATGCTTTTGGCTGACCTGATTGCTTCTACAACTGCAGTCAGGCAACCCTTCCTCACCCCTTATGGCCCAGTGGGCCATAAGTGGTGGGCCCAGCCCCACCACTGGCCTCACCTCTCTCCTGCGGCCCACCTCCTGTGCAGCAGCTGTAGAGGCCACAGCAGCAGCCACAGCTGCAGCCTGGCCCCGGCTTGGCTCAACTGGTAGCTGCAGGAAGTCAGGGGCAGCAGCAGGCTGCACTAGGTCAGAAGGGAAGCAGCCTACACGGCCATGGATTGTCCCGAATCTCCAGCCTAGCAGGTGAGAAAAGGGGTTGAGCCCAAATGGAAGGTCTTTCCTTGGGAAAAAGTGAGATAATTGAGCACTTCCTTGAACCCTCCCTCAAGCTCTGTAAGGGAGGACATGCCATCAGTCATGCCACATGAACACTATTCCCCTAAGCTATACGTTCAGCACTTATCTAACCACTGTACAGATGAGAAAACAAAGGCTCAGGTAAAGGAAGAGAATGGGCCACAGATGGGCAAAGCAGCACTTGTGAACTCTCAGGGCATGCAGAGACACAGAGGGCCTATGCCATGAACAGAGAAACACTAAGGCCCACAGACACCCCTCAGTCACATTTGTAGGCAGAGTTGTGCTATATGGCTACCACCAGACACTGCCATGCACAGGATGGCCCTTACAAGACCCAGCCAGGGCAGACAGACTGCTTTGGGGCACCATGAAATCCTCTCCAAGCATCTGCAGTGTGAGTGCATGAAACCCATTTAGAATTCCAGGTTCAGAGGCCACCTTGAGCTACTTACCAAAGTCAGGGCCTCTGCGCTGTAGCTCCTCCAGGTAAACCACCTTTTTGCGGACCACACAGCCAGCACTGTACCCTGTGGGCCAGCTCACGTCAACATCTGCTAGGAAGGCCTTGCCTCCCTCCTCCCCAATCCTACACGTAGCTGCCCCACCCCATGGTGCTGACCCACTCGAGGTGGCTGCAGGGGCTGCAGGTGAATGATATCACCCTTGTGGAAGGCCAGTAGTGCTGGGTCCTCAGGCAGAAAGTTCCTCACAGCAACCACATAGTCAGAGTCCTGCATCAGCCAGAGACAGAATGAGATGTTGTTGTCCCCTCACCTTCTCAGGCTTTCCTCCCTGGCTCTTCCCACTCTCCCTATCAAATCAGAGAAGGAAGCACTCCCTAGGTAAGAGTAGGAAGCACAGACAAGGTAGAAGGCACCACCTGTGCGAAGGCCCAAGGCATACAGAAGCCCGTGGACACAGGCCCTGGAGCACACACAGGCATTCACACTTTTTAAACAGGTACATTTAAAACTGCCCTGGAGCCGGGCGTGGTGGCTCACGCCTGTAATCCCAAAACTTGGGAGGCTGAGGCAGGAGAATCGCTGCAAGTTCGAGACCAGCCTGGGCTACGAAAGTGAGCTCAAAGCCAGCCTGAACTGCACAGTGAGACCCTGTCTCAAAAAGCAAAAAAACAAAACAAAAACAAACAAACAAACAAACAAAAAACCTGCCCTGGGATCTATCTAGGGCAACAGAGCTTTGTTTTGGGCCCCTTCATGCAGTGCAGAGGGGCATCTGTGGGAGGATCCTGACCTTCTTCAACTCCAAAATGAAGTCATCCACTAGGGTCTTGACCTGGTGAGCTCGGGCTGAGAAGAGGATGACCTTCTCGCTGGCCAGGTTGAACTCCAACATGTTCTGTGAGGGCATGGTCACAAATAGGATGTCTGCAAAGCTGGAGCATGGGAAGATGGCATGAAGGTGGGATCCTATGGCCAGAGGAATGCTCTTGCTGGCCTGTACTGTTCATTCTGTTTCTTCCCTGTCCCATCATTGAAGCCCAGTCCCATACTAGTTCCCAAAATACCCAAGGGGCCCCCTTCCTCCGCTCTGTGATTCTCTTATATAGTTTCTGTTCATCTCCTATCGCCTTTTGCACCTTTGCCCACACAGACCTCTCTCTTTTAAAGCAAAGAAGTTTCACTTAACCAGTTACCAAGGCTCTTTGTGCTCTCATATTGGAACAGAGAGGACTTCTCACAGGGAAGTAAGTATGAGAACCCAGTAAGATCTCATAGTTGGGGTACTGCTTTCTTTCCCAGATGGCTCAGGACTTGGTTGCTTACATGCCAGTCACCCCACTGCTCAGTGAGCTGTGAAGGGCAGGCCAATCTGGTATGTAGTCTGAATGGCAGGACAGAGTAGAGGTCCCCTAGCTCAACCACTTCCTTACTGTGTAACTTGAGACAAGTAACTTCTTTCTGTGCATCAGTTTTCCAAATTCTAAAATGGACATGTTTAGTGCTTGGTACATCACAGGTAAGAAGCTCTGAACAGAATGGTGCAATGAAGATGTCACTTTGTGCCCTGGTCTCCAGCCAGTCCCTCCCACCTGCCTGCCCATCACCTGTATGCACGCAGGACATGCAGCTGCCGGCTCGCCTCCTGGCTGGTCTTGACCATCCGAAGGAGTTTGATGCCTGTGTGGGACACAGCTAGGATCTGCACACCAGTTCCCACGCTACCCTGGGGTGAGGATGAGGGGCACATGAAGGTCCTCGGAGCCTTAGCCCTGAATGCCATGGGCAGCTGGGAAGGGGCAGGTAGGGATTCGCACCGTGGCAGGGAAGAGGCGAGAGAAGTAGATCTCCCAGCTGTCTCGGGCAGTGTCAACCACAGCCCGCTTCACATTTTCTGTTACCAGAGGCTGCTTTGTATCCAGCTGGTTCTGGGCTAAGAGAGGTCATTGACTCAGGACTCCCTTCCTTTCCCCTGCCAGCCAATATCACAGGGAGCTCAGGGAAAGAGGCTGACACAACATAGGAAAATATCTGACCAGTATCCAGACTGGGAAACAAAAAGCCAGAGATGAACAAGATCGCTGGGACCACACTGCGTGTCAGGGACTGCTGACTTCAACCACGCAGCCTGGCCAGGTGAGGGCCAGAGCTAAGCAAGGAGGGGCACACCTGGAGAGTAGGTGGGCTGGGCCTGTCTGCCTAGGCCTCCTTCTGGAAAAGGGCTGGCCGCGGCTGTGGATAGCTACCCCACTCACACCCCTCCCCACCCTCACGGTACCAAAAAGGGCCTTCATCCTGAGCCTCTCATCCTGGGAGATGCGCAGGCAAGCCTCTGAGAGTGTGTCGTGCATGATCTGCAGGGACAGGGCATTGGTTGGGACACCCCAGCCAGGAACCAGGCTGGACTGTTCTTTTTTTTTTTGCAGGACCGGGGTTCAAACTCACGACCTTGCACTTGCCACGCAGGCACTTGTGCCTCGGAGCTATCTCCCCAGCCCCTGGGCTGGACTGTTCTGAGGTGCATAGGAATGAGGCATCCCATGTATAGCAGTGGTGTCATATATAAATGGGATACTTTTCATAAATTAGATTTCATTTGCAGTGGATTCGACCCTGCCTACTTCAAATAGACTGTGACTCCGGCTCAACTGAAGTGCGAGCTCACGGAACACATCCCTGGGAGTCGAGGATTCTGTAAGAGGTCTTCCCAAGTTCAAGGGCCCCACACTCCAGAATTTGGAGTCTTGTCTATATATAATACTACCCTGAATGTGCTTGATGTCTTCTGATCTTGGAAGCTAAGCAGGGCCAGGCCTGGATGGGAAAATTTGGAGTCTATGGCCCCATTGCCCTAGGAACACAGTGAAGCAGAAAAGGAAGAGAAGCCTTACCTGCCGGAATAGGAGGTCTAGCTGCACAGGGTGGCTGTAGTTGTCCTTGGGGTAAAACACCTGTGAGACAGGGCTTTGGTGAATATCTCTCAACGGCCTTTCCATCTTTTTTTTTTTTTTTTTTTTTTTTTTTTTTTTTTTTTTTTTTTTTTTTTTTTTTTTTTTTTTTTTTTTTTTTTTTGTGGGACCAGGGTTCGAACTCACAACCTTGCACTTGCCCAGCAGGCACTTGTGCCTCGGAGCTATCTCCCCAGCCCCCTTTCCATCTTTTTTCATTCTATCCCTCTCCTTAGAAGAAGCTCCCTCATCAGTCCCTCCTGGGCTTTAGCTCTGCTCTTAGCTCTAGCACCACCCATTCTCCTGGTCCAGTATCCCAACTATCCCCTTGCTTTATCTCAGTGTAGCCCTTTCTCTGGCTCTGGCCTGGGTTTGCCAGGGACCTCTTTGCGCAGAAAGATCCGCCAGGGGGCGTTCTGGTAGCCGTAGAAGTTGGGGTTAATGAGGCGGTGCAGCCGGGTCTGCACAGGTTCCTCAGGCGGCTCCAGTGATCTCGAAGGCAGCGCTGGAGAGAACAGAGAAGTGAGGAGTAAGGCGGCAGGTGGGTCAGGCGGATTGGATGAGAGGACACGGGAACAACCATGAGTCACTAGACATCTCAGGTGGGTGCACTCGTACAGCCCAGGCCTTTGCGCCACAGGTCCTGAATAGGGAACACCTAGTAGCAGCAGTAAAGGCTGAGGATGCCTCCTGACAAGAGACAGGGGCCCTGCTCTTCACTTTAGAGTCTCATAGTAGGCGCAGGTGGAACAGAACATTAGGAAACAAGGCCTTTAGCGATAGGAGCTTGGCTGGAAGTACAATGTGGTGATGAAGCATAGATGGGTTGATAGGGGAGCTACTTTGGGAGGGTCCTTCAGAGCAGGTGCTATCAGTAAATCTCTCTGAAGAGATGATATCTGAGCTGAGACCTGAATAATGAGAAGGCACTAACTAGACATTCAGAGACGGAGGGGAAGAGCATTTAGGCAGAAGGAACAGCAAGTGGAAAGGTCCTGAGGCAGGAGAAGGCTTGGAACATTCCAGAATAGACTGTGCCCAAAGGATGGGGAGATGTCTCAAAGTCCATAGTGAAGAATTTGGAGTTTATTGTAGGAGCCACTGGAAGGTCTTTGCTAGGCATGTGTGAACAGACTGTTGTTATATTCTAACATCACTGTGACTGCCATGAGATAGAGGTTGTAAATTTTAGGGCTTCAATCTGAGTGCCACGATGTCTGGTTTAGATGCCTGGTCTGACACTTTTGAGCTATGTGACCTTGGTCAAGCCACCTAACCTCTCTGTGTCCCCCACTATACAACATATAGGAAAATTGGTACTGCCTTAATGGGTCTTAGCAGGACTAAGGGAGGCCAGGGTGAGCCAAGCCAGAAATCAATGTGATTTCATTGTGAATATAATTATATCAGTGTCCACACCATACATACACATGGGTTGAGGAACACAGACACACACACCACTGATAAGTCAAGTTCACCTGCTCTTTGATTTACTTATACACTGGGACACCTGCTCATCCTTCTCTCTCTCTCTCCCTTCTCCCCTCTCACCTGGAGTGGCCCCCATGGACATCTTTGGTGCACTGCTCACTGGCTTCACTAGGGCCACAGCCTCTCTGGACACCTGTCCCACCCCAAAGAGAGTGTTAAGGGGGCAACAGATGAGCCCCACAGAGAGGAGGGGCACTCAGTGGCTGTCAGACAAAGCTGGTTTCTGAGACTCCCCAGAATCCCTTCCTTGTCTGTTCCATCTGGGCCCAGCCTACCCTCTCTCACCTGCATGCCTGGCGCTGCTGCCAGGTGAGCCATCTGCCCCTTCAGGAGCATTAGGGCCTCCTCATGAGGGTCAGGTCGTTTCATGAAGACTTTCCCACCATCCTTCCTAATAAGGGAACCATGGTGAATTGGACAGAATCTCCCTCCCACTCATTTCCTACAATAAGGAATATTGCCCACCCTCACCCTCATCATTATAAATGAGAATCCAGAGAGGAGCAGAAGCTGGCCTGAAGTCATACTACACAAGGGAGATGACAGCAGTCTGGGCTGCTGACCTCAGGGTCTCAGGGCGGCCTCCCCGGAGTGGCTGCTGGTACTGCTTGATGATGTCCCTTATCTGCTGTGTGGGCTGTGGAAAGTGCTCCGAGTTGAGCGTGGAGTGCCGGACCAGCTCTGGGGAAGCTGATGCTGGGGGTGAGAGATGTGCGGAGAGAGAGTGAGGCCACAGGCCACAGCCACACGCCTCTGTCCTGAGAAGCCCCTCAGGGTGGGGTAGACTGGACACTCACTGCTTTCTGGTAAAGCTCGGTCCTGAGTTAGAACAGGGGCAGCCACGGGCTTGGTGGGGGGTCTTGGGGCCTTGGCCAAGAAGGCTGGAGCCACAGGCCTTGGAGAAGACTGCAGGAGCACAGGTTTGGCAGGAAGACCAGAGCCTACACACTTCGGCCATGCCTCTGGCGCTATGGGTTTCTGCAGAGAGCAAGGCATGAGGTGGACTTTCGGGAAACACAGCTGCTCTTAGGGGCGCCATCTGCCCCAGGTGAGCTGTGGGGCAGCGCTGTGCTCCTGTTTACAGCTGATGTCTCTGAGGGCCTCTCATCCTAGGGGGGGCAGGCTCACCTCTGGGGGCAAGGGTCTCAAGGAAGGGCTCAGGGGCTGCTGCTGGAGGGCCATGGCCTGCAGGGTCATCTCCCGCGCCTGGGAAAAGGTGGCCGTGTTGACTAGGAAGTCCATCCCAACCCCTCCCCTGCAGTCCCTGCCTGACTCACCAGGAGCACAGCCTGTTTGTGAATGAAGGCTTGCTGCAGAGCCAGTGTGGAGGTATCCAGGCCAGGGACTAGGGAACCAGGCAGGGGACACAATGAGCCAGAAAGCAGAATTGGGAACCCCTGTCCTTCACCAACCACCATGCCTGTGCATGCCTCTATTCCAGCCCATGTAGGTCCTCAGGGTCAGGAAGCACACCCTACCCTCCTGGAGCCACCCTGGGGGGCACTGACTTGGCTTTGGCCTTGGTTCTGGGGCTCTCTTGGGAGGCTCTTCTGTACTGCTACTGCCACCTTCGCCAGGCTGGCCGCCCCCTTTCATGCGGTAGGCAATGGCTGTAGGCTTCTCCAGGTCCTGGGGGTAGCAGGTGGCTCAAGTGACCGTCTCAGTGTGCGATCCTGAAGCTCCATAGCAACAGGCACCTGACACCTGGCCACTTCTTCCACCCTTGGGGGAGCGTTGGCTATATATCTGCTCTATGCAGTCTTTACCCACAAGGTGTTCCAATTAGAGCTCCACACAACTCAGGACATCCTACACACCCCCTTCACAGAGGAGTAAATTGAGGCTTAAAGAGGAGTTGTGCCCTGCTGCGTATCATTTCAGGGAGCGTAGAGGAGCTCTGGGAGTCCCCAGAATGAGGGTTGGGAGAGCCAGAGACCAAGGTCACTCATTCCCCTGGAGCCTTGGTTGCCTCAGAGGTGGGGAAGGGGTCCTGTTCTTCTTGCTTGGTATCCTTCTTGGGTCAGGAACATCTCTAGTTCAAAGAGACCCTCATCCTTTCTGTCCCTGGTAGAGCCCCGAGAGGACACACCACCCTGACCCTGGCTGTACGAAGCTTCATATCGCTGTGGGCATGAGTGACTTAGAGTACATCAAGCTGCTATGAGTCAGTGCCCCGCCCTGTTCCTACCGCATCCCCGTAGGATAATACGGGGTTGAAGAGGCTGTCCAGGTAGCAGTCCAACCCCTTGGGGGGCACGGTGGGCTTCCCAAGGCCATCTGAATCTGGGTGCAGGGTGCACAAAAATATCAAGTTCATTACTCCTGCTGGTCTCTACTCTCTACAGTCCCCTCTAGGCTCTATTCCTACCAGTGATAGTGGCCTTTGGTGGCTGACCTTGATGTGTTGCTGTCTCCCTCTGGGCCTCAGGCTTCCCATTAGTACCGTCCTCGTTGTGGCTGCAGTACCCCTCAGAGTCAAGCACTCTGGACACATGGTCCTGGGACTGAGGCCTAATGGGTGTGTCTTCATCTGAGTCCCAGCTGTTCCCAAACAGCCTGTGGGGAAGAACACAGAGTAGCTGGCCCACAGAGAGCCACAGTTCTCAGAAACCCCCAATATCCTGTGCCCAAAGCTGGAGGTCTCTTCATTTAAAAGGCAGGGGGCCTGGCGGGATTGCTCAGTGGTCTAAAGCGCCTGCTTAAGAAAGCTTGGGCGGCTGCAGGGACCACAGTTCTATCCCTAGCACCACATGCTGCGCCAGCCCTGCCCTCAGGGCAGGCTGAGCCAGCCATAAAAATAAATAAACAAACAAAAGTTCTGAAACAATAAAATAAATAAATAAAATAAAATAAAAAAGCAGGACTGCTGAGTGTCAGGTATTCAGGAAGCTGAGGCAGGAAGATTGCTTGAGACCAGAAGTTCCAGGTTGGCCTGGGCAATATAGCAAGACTCTTCAAAACAAACAAAACCAAGAACATATCATGACAAAAAAAAAAAAAAAAAAGGGGGGGGGGGGGGGGGGGAGAGCAGCCAGATAGCTCAGTGGATTAATGTGCCTTTAAGCAAAGCCCAGAGGCCGGGGTTTGATCCCCCAGTATGCCATGCTGGCCTCATGGCTGGGGGCATGCTGAGGTGGTGATTGAGACTGGGCATGGTAGTGTGTGCCTATAACCCAGTGCTCAGGAGGCTGTAAGCAGGAGGATCATTACAATTCCAATATACATAGTGAGACTCTGTAGACCCTGTACCAAATACATAAAAATAAAAAAGAAAAGAAAAGAAAAAACCCTCAGAACCCATCCTCTCCCAGCAGCTAGGTGGGAAAAGCCTTCTGCCACCTTCTGCCTGGGAAAGACTGTACTTGGGAGGGTGCCCTGGTAGCTACCTACATTCTGGGGCCTCCCCTGCTGGCCATGGGCCCTTCTGCACCCACAATGAAGTAGGACTTCTGTCGAGGGAAGTCCCTGGGGAGCTCCAGGTCCGACACCAGATCCAGCACGTAGTCATGACCAGCCAGCTCCGCCCACTGGACACCATTCTTCATGGCTACCGTCCAGCCCCGCCAGCCATCAGTCAGCCCCCTGGTGACAGTGTGGGGGATGGGAATGAGAGATGAAACCATCAAACAATTTGTTAGGAGACCTTGGGGAATGAGCCAGACCCTGGCTGTGACAGAGTGGCCCTGGAACCCCTTCAGGAATCCAGGCTGCTACTCTTCCCTCCCTACTTCTCAGGGGCACAATGCTGTGCCGGGCAGGGCATTCTAGAAGCCAACCTGTGCCTCAGGATGTCTCCAGCCATCTCTTCTCCGGTGCTCCAGGAGTGCACTGGGCAGGAGAACTGGTCACCTGGGGCAACGCAGGAGCAGGGGTCAGTCTAGGCACCTGTAGTCCAGCCTCAATGGCCTCCCTGCCCACTCCTCTATCCAGGCTTCCAGACTCTGATCTGGGACTGTGTTTGCATCCTCACTGCCAGGGCCCTGGCTCCACCTAACTTTCTTGCAGAGCCACATCTGAGTAGGCCCCTTTCCAGCCCCTTCCCAGCTCCAGAATCCCCTTGGGCATGATGGGCTGCTGACTCCAGTCCGTGAGGCAGAGACAGGGCAGCTCACCATTGAAGCAGCTCACATCCAGTGCCATGTTGGCCTTCTCGTGGATGGCGATCCACTCAAGCCGGGTCAGGGGGAAGGTGCGGGCCACCCCTGAGCCTTGCTGTGGGGCCTGGCCCATGGCTTGCATGAGACAGTGCTGACACACTGCCTGGAAGCCACTCGGTCCATAATCAGACACAAACCTGATGGGTGGGAATGGGAACCTGAGAGGAGCCCAGTAGGTCCACAGCTCTAAGGTGAGCCTGAAAGACTAATTTGGAAGGGTCCTAGAACGTAGGGCTACAGTGAAGGGATAAAGATTTCAGGGGGCCCCAGAGTTCATAGCTAGGTGCTCAGTATAGCCCAGAAGTATATCTCAGGGCAGCACAGAGATCCAGGGATAGACTAAAGGGGTTCCAGTTTGTTGGAACAAAATGTCATTGTCGGTGTGGGGGTCTACAGTTGAGCATGGGCAAAGGTCGGACTCTAGAGGACTCTGCCCCTGTTATTTTTCCGGGTAGCACACGGCGGTCATATACCCACTTTGGGTCTCACTGCCTTGCTCATTTATGTGAGAGATGGCCCTGATGGTTTAACCCAGCCTGGAACACATGCGCTCCCTCCCCACCAGGCTGCATGTTCCTCTTAGCTGCTGCCCTGCCAGGAGCAGTGGTAGTGCAGGGCCCTGGCAGCTATAGAGGGAACCCAGGGCCAAGCTCATAAGAAGGCAGCTTCCCCAGCTGCCATAGTCACAAGCCTGGCCAAGCAATGACCATATACTGTGTACTGGTCTGGGTGAGGCTCTGTAGTGATACCCTGCTAGGTGGATCCCACTACCATCTGCAATTCATAAGAAAAACAGGCTTAGCGCCAGGCCAGGCATGGTGGCGCACGCCTGTAATCTCAGCACTTGGGAGGCTGAGGCAGGAGGAGCGATGTGAGTTCGAGACCAGCCTGGGCTACAAAAGTGAGCTCAAGGCCAGCCTGAACTTCATAGAGAGACCCTGTCTCAAAAAGACAAAAAAAAAAAAAAAAAAAAAAAAAAAAAAAAAAAAAAAAAAAAAAAAAAAAAAAAAGAAAAAGAAAAAGAAAAACAGGCTTAGAGAAGGACAGTGACTGGCCCTGGGCCACATAGCAGGTAAGTTTCAGGGCTGGGATCTTCACCTAGGTCTGCCTGAATGCTTTTTATTTTTTATTTTTTTCTTGTTTCAGAACTTTTGTTTATTTATTTATTTTTATGGCCGGCTCAGCCTGCCCTGAGGGCAGGGCTGGCACAGCATGTGGTGCTGGGGATCTAACCGCGGTCCCTGCAGCCGCCTAAGCTTTCCTAAGCAGGTACTTTAGACCACTGAGCCATCCTGCTGGGCCCCTGAACTCTTTTTCTTGGAGTTATGCTTCTCACCCAGCAGCCGGGTAACACTGTCACCACATGCTCATCATGGCTTTACCTACATGGTACTCATCATATGGCCTGTCTCTGCTTTGGGCACTACATGTATGTTTCTAATTTCATCCTTTTGATAGCCTATAAAGTATGTACTGTCATTACCCTCCTTTTACAAAGGGAGAAGCTGAGACCCAGAGAGGTTCAGTAACTTGCCTAATGTCACACAGTCCATCCCTGGGTGAGCTGGGATTTGAACCCTGACTGTCAAAGCCCAGCATCTTGGTTCCTCGCCTCCATGACTTGAGAGGACACCTTTTCCAATCCCCCACACCCTGGTCTTGTACTCTCTGGGTTCTGGAAGTCCAGCCTGTCTTCCCTGACTCCTGTCCTGCACAGTGAAGCCTGATGTCCTTGCTCTGGGCCCAGCAGAGACCAAGTGCCATCCCTGGTTCATGTCTGGCCTGTGCCTCTTCCTAGAGGCTTTGTCCCTTAAATCCACCGCACCCAGCCCCATAGGGCCCACTCACTTTAGGAGGAACTTGTCAAGGCGCGAGGACGGTGCGAAGCTGCTGAGGCAGGCGGCTAGAAGCAGCCAGCCACGTGTGGCATTGTGAGCATTGTGATTGTGCCACACCTGGTTGGCCAGCTGGGCCAGGATCTCGTCCCGAAGCTCGGGTGCCACTAGCCCCTTTTGCACGATGTAGTTCCCAAAGATGTTCTCCTGGGCACCATGCAGGTGGGGGTCACCCATGAAACGCAGGATCTGAACCATAAACAAGACTCCTGTGGGCCTCTCAGAAAGCTGTTCCTGCCAAATCCCCACCTTTCAATATGCACCCCTGTCCTGCCTCTCCCATGGGTCCCCCACCCACACAAAAAACCCTCATAATATAGCTGTCATGTTCTATGCCAAATAATGAGGCACTTCACCCCAACCACGGGAGAAGTTAAGACCCAAAGTACACATTCACTTTCTCTCCTGCCGCTGAGCCTTCTATGCCTCCCGCTGTGGTCCCGCTTTTCTTTTCTCTCCTGGCCTCCAGCTGGCGCCCTCAGCTTCTGCTCTATTTAGGTCTCAGAGAGTTCTTCCGCCTCTGTTTGCTTCCCTCCCACGGAAGCACTCTCTTGAGGGTGAAACCTGAGTTCTGGGCCTGCCACTGGGGCCTTGCTCACCATCCCCGCACAGCCTTCCTGCCTCTTCACACCACCCTGATTGCCTCTTCCCTCCGTGCCTGCTTCACTCTCCCTGCAGGCAGATTTCTCCTTTAGCTCCAATGCTTCCCTCCAGGAAGCCCTCCTGGGTGCTGTCCAAGACCGAGACAGGAGTCCATCTCGATCCCTCAGGGAGTGCCCTTCCCCAGACAGGAACGTCCTTCAGGGGAGGACACATTGGTGTCTGTGGAAGTCTCCAGAGAGACTCACTCCAAGGCTCTTGTTTTGCTAGGAAGATGACTGTAGTAGTGAGGCCAGATCCTCCTACAGACATAAAAGTCTCTTCTCCGAAGATGAGAAGTGGAGCTCATGAGTTGGATTGTGGAGGACCTATGAGGGCACCACTGAGGGCCTCACAGTCTGGCCTGAAAGCCGGGAGCACGTACCAGCTTGAAGATGCTCACAGCCTCTGCATGGTGCTCAGCCGGCAGCAGTGTGAGAGGTGTCCTCAGGGGGGCTGTCAGCATCCCAAAAGCAGGCTCCTGGGGACACAAGGAAGGGACACAGGGAGATGGTGCTATGACTGGCAAATGCTGCTGGGTCCCTGCTCTGTGCCAGGGAGGAGTGCCTAAGCCCAGGAGGTGGGCCCCTTTCCACATTGTGTGCCCAGGAACCCAGGTGGACAAGAGCAGGCAGTAAGTTGTGGTAGAGGCAGGAGGATCCACTGTCTGGGTCCTTGGCTACAGTGGGGGAGGAAACGAGAGCAGGACACATTCTGTGGCTCTCTACACCCTTCAGTTAGGCAGTAAGTCCAGCCTGCAGGGTAAGCCACTGCCCGAGCCCAAGGCCTCTTCCATTCAGGCCCTGGCATCCCAGATGCCTATGACCCATTGCTGAAGGCTGCACTCTGTACCATGGAAGCATGCCTCCAGGAGAGATCACTGTCCTTTCTTTTTTCTTCCAATTTTTAAATCCTGGGCATGAAACCCAAGGACTCTTCCACTGAGCCATATTCCCAGCCCAAGGACAGTGTCAATTCTGACAGTGGTCTATGCTCACCGGCCAGGGTCCCTTGGCCAATGCCAGCCCTTACCTTAAAGTAGCACCGGACAAACTTGGCCATGGGGTAGTTGTTGATATCTAGGGGCAGCGTGACTCGAGGTTCAGGTTGGAGCCGGGGTGTCCGCACAGGGGCCACTCGAGGGACCTTGGGCATCTTGAGGGCTGTGGAGAATGAGGCATAATCTAACTTTGCCCTCACCCCCACCCATGTTCTGCCCTCCCGTCCAGTGCTAACACACCTGCCACTGCTTGCAAGAGCCCAGCCAGCTCAGCTGGGACCTCCAGGTGTCCCACGGCCACGACTTCCCGCTTGCTCAGCTCCTGGGGGATAGCAGGTAGTGAGGGGATAGCCTGCCACACTCCCACCTTCCAGTCTCCCTCCCTGTCCCCAGCTGCCACCCCACGCTGCACCCACCTCCTGCTCCCGCAGCCGCACCTCCACCCGGCGCCTGCGTTCTGCCCTCAGCTGCAGGAGAGCAGATGGTCAGGGCGGGATGGTGGGCAGAGGTGCTGGCAGCCCAGGCAGGGAAGGCCAGGCTCACAGGGCAGCTGGCGTGAGGAGGGGCAGCTTCATGCAGCTGCAGCCTGCAGGCTACTGCTCCCTTCAGAGAGGAGCAAAGCTGGCCAAGGTGGCCAGAGAATCAGGGAAGGGAAAGGAGAAGGCTAGAGACAGCGGGAGACAGTGAGAAAGAAAGGCTTTGGGGAAAAGACACATGGGGAAGGGACCTCTAGGAACTTCAAGCACTGGGCAGCGTGAAAATGCTGCCCCTTCTCCATCATGTGACAAGACCTTGAATAAAAGATACACAGTTCCTCTGTGTCTTGGGAATGGCATTTGTTCTCCTGGTGGTTGGTTTATGAGACAGTGGGCTGGGTCTAGTCTCAAGATCAGGGTCAGATCATAGCTAGGGATCCTCAGGTGACCAAGATGTAACTGTGTGCGATTCCAAAAGACCCCCCAATCCCAGATCCTACCCATGCCATGTCCCATGTGACCTTCTGTGCCAACCCTATGGGGAATATGAGAAATTGAGGTCAGAGAGGGGCCAGGACTACACAGCGTGTATGTGGCAGAGTGGAGACTGGAGCCCCAGACTATTTGAAGCCAACAGTCTTTTCCATTGGGCACTGAGTGCCTCCCCTTCCTGTGGACCCCTGCACCTAGATGATGCAGGGCCTGTACCTTGAGGTAGCGCTGATGGTCCATGTACATGTGTACCAGAGCTCGGAACTTAACCAGGCTCCTTCGCATCTGCTGGTAGCGTTGCCTGGGGACCAGGGAGTGGGATCATAGGCGATAGGAAGACCAACAGGCAGAGGTGCCTCTACCAGCTGGGTCTGGGAAATAGTGCTCATTTCACTCTAGGACCCTTTGCTAGAAAGGGAAATTAGAGCTCAGAGAGGGGCAGTGACTTAGTAGAGGTCACAGAGCGAAAGCAGTAGGAAGGCCTGGATGAGCCATGCAGAGATTGGGTTATGGTGCCCACGTCCCTGAGATGCTGGACTGGCCCCTCCCAGCTGAATGGAGTTGCACTGAGTTAAGAGGGCATGGCAATAGATAGAAGGACGCCCAACAGCAGGAGCACTGACAGTCTGATCATTCCTCCTGCAGAGGTTGCTCGTTCAGCTTGCATGTCTCCAGAGACAGGGCACTCACTATCTGAGTTCCAGCATGGCCTCTCCCAAGTCCAAGCACAGGATTCCTGGGAATCCTGCCTTCTCTGAGCCCTACCTGGCAAGGTAGCCGCGGGCCCGGCTCTGCAATAGGATGATCTTTTGGCGCAGGGAGCGGAAGCGCCGCTGGATGAAGAAGCCACGGAAGCAGCGCTGCAACGTGAGGGCTGCCAGGTTCAGGACGTGTTCCCGCATGCTTTCCAGAAGCTGGTGCAAATGTTCCTTAAGGAACAGCTGGGGGTGGAAAAGCAGGCACAAAGGAGGTAAGAGCCAGGAGGCTGGACAGGGCCCTTCCCCTCCAGCAGGTCACGGAGATAGAACAGGGGAGCTGCCAGGAGCTGCGCTGGGAGGAGGGCTGAGTTCAGGGAAGTGAAAGAGAGGATGGTGGTACCAGGAAGGCAGAGGAAGGACGCTAAACGACCATCCCAGGGGCATGTATTCCAGGACATGAATCTTATTTTAATTTTGATGGTACTGAGGATGGAACACAGGGCTGAGCTGTACATGTCCTCAGCTCTTTTTAAAAGTTTTATTCTGAGACAGGTTCTTGTTAAATTGTCAGGCAGGGCTTGAACTTATGATCCTTCTGCTTTGGCCTCCTGAGGAGCTGGGGTTAAAGGTGTGCCGCTACTCCCAGCTGGGATAGGAATCCTTAGCTGGGACACCTCAGACTCCCTAGCCCATGTAGTTCAGGAGTCTCCACTCACCTTGCTGACTCCAACCCGGTACATGTTTGGCATGACTGTGCACAGACGGCTCAGCACTGACACACATATGTCCCCATTAGCTGGTAGGTTGTGCTTGAGGGCCACCAGGCAGCGGTACCTGAGGGGGCCCAAACACCCCAAGGTTATAGTATCTATCTATCCCAGGAGCCTGACAGACTACGGGGTAACCATCACAACACTGTGTCTTAGAGGCTCGATCCCAGTGGTGGACCGACTAATAGTCTCACCTAAACAGAGAATGTAACTCTGTCCTCAAGGATACTGGATATCAGAAAAACTTGAGGGAATTTCAGTAGAACAAGAGATTTTACTGTCATCTGCTGGGAGGTTGTCATAACAACTATTAAAATCACCCCACTATGTAGTCAACATAGATGTACTAAAACTAAAAAAAACCTTAGGCAGCCAGGCGTGGTGGCACACGCCTGTAATCCCAGCACTCGGGAGGCTGAGGCAGAAGGATTGGTGCGAGTTCAAGACCAGCCTGGGGTACAAAAGTGAGCTCAAAGCCAGCCTGAACTGCATAGTGAGACCCTGTCTCAAAAGAAAAAAAAAAAAAAAAAAAACTTAGGCAGAGTGCAGCATCTGGGTTCGATCCCTGGCATGCCATGCTGGCCCCACCCCCAGGGGCATACTGAGACCTCAACTGAAACTGGGCGTGATGGCACATGCCTGTAATCCCAGCACTTGGGAGGCTGAAAACAGGAGAATCACTATAAGTCTGAGCTATGTAGTGAGATCCTGTAGACCCTGTACTAAATACATTAAAAAATCTGAAAAAGGTAAAACAATAAATATATTCCATGTAATCGCTACTATGAGTCTCACAACCGTGCACTGTGAGCCCTGTGTTTGGGTTGTGTATTCCTAGGGGCTTGGGTAGGGGTCTGTGGAACTCGGGAACTACCCTGATGGAGATACCTGTCAATGAACACCTGGAAAGGTAGCCGCACTGGGAAGCCCTCCTTGCGGATCCTCACAGTCTCCAGAACCCCTGAGTAGCGTAACTGGGCCATCACCACGTCTGGCTCGAAGAGACCTGGCTCCTGGAGGGGTGCCCAGAGAGGGAGTCTGCACAGTAGCCCACCCACGTGCAGCAGCGGCACCGTCAGTGGTGAAATTGCCACAGGAGCCAGGTAAGCAGAGGCCTAAAGAGGCCAAGACACTTGTCCAAGGCCACACAACACAGGCAACTTTGGCTCTCCCAGAGGCCTCAGCTCTCCCTTACCTTCTTGTGGTTGGGCTTCAGGCAACGCACAAACAAGGGGTTACACCTGGGCAGGGGCAGTAGGCAGGCAGTGTGAGATGTCAGAGAAGGAGGGTGCTCACTAAGGGTCATGCACAGGCTGGGGTTTTGCCTTCCCCACCTCTCCATCTTTTCCACCAGATCCAAGAGTGACTGCTGGAACTTGGCAGCTACTGTGTGCGCCTTGTACAGTCGGGTCGTGGAGCTGCTCTTGCCCAGCCGTTGAGGGGCAACCTGGGGGGCGTGGCTGGAGAAGAGATGTGCCACCACCTGGGCAGGTGAGGCAGGGCCGGGTAACAGGCAGGAGAAACAGGAGTAAGGGCCAAGAAAGAGATGAAGAAAGAGAGCAGAGGATTCAAAGGCTGGACTGAAGGAATCTGAGAAACGATTAGGCTTCTGCCTTCTCTGCCATCTTGGCTTGCTTACTTCTCAAAATAGGGAGCTTAGCACCTTGAGCTCCCACCCCACAGAGAGGCTGGCTTTTTCTCTTTCACTGACTGTGCCTGGCCCTGGGGGTGGCCTGTGGTATGCAGGGTTACGAACTTTGGCTGATGACCTCAGGAGGGGGTGTGCATCTGACAGAGAGGAAGAGGAGGCCCAAAGGGAGGTGATGCGTTTTGACTGAGGGCCATTTGCTGAGCAGTAGGGGCTGTAATGGGGGAGCATCCCCAAGCCTTCAGGGAACACAAGTTCCTTCCAAGTTCCCCCTTCTGGGCCTCATGACAGTTCTGGGGAGAGGGTCCAGATAAACAGCTCAGAACTCAGCGCGCAAGGGAGAGGTGAGCTGGAAAAACTGAGGCTGGGTCGTGGGGATGACCTGGCCTGGTGAGAAGCCAGACAAGCAGGGACTGGGGGTGGGGCGAGCTGAGGCCATGTGGGTGCAGGGTGAGGCTTGGGAAGCACTCAGGCTGCACTGGAAGCCGGCCTCACTCACCCTCGTCCGACTCCGTACAAACAGGTCCAGCACATCCTGGCGTACCTGGTCATGGTTCTTGTCCAAGAACTTGTGTACCTGGAAGATGGGGCCAGCAGGGGAGTAGGGGCTGGACTATGCTAGTCCTGGCACTGTCCTGTACCACTACAGGTACAGGGCAGAGACACAGCACACTCCAGGATATGCCAGAGCCTCTTTCTGACTCCTCCTCCTCCTGCTTCCTCCGAGACACTTGTTCCTTGGATAATTCTGGTCTGCTTCCACCAGGCCTCTGTCTCTATCATAGGACTGGACCCAACTCACTGCTACGGCTTCCTGTCCAGCCCCACTGTACCCTTCATTCCTGGGGGGAAGGGCGTCAATCCCTTCACAGCACCAATCCCGGCCCCAAGCTTAGTTGAGACCTCTAGGGCTGAAAATACATCAGATAATAGGGACGTCACTACCAAAAGTAGATACTGTCTATCAGATCTACCCTAAGCTTCTCACAGGCACCTCAGAAGATAGGCACTATTATTTCCGTTTTCTGTAAGATGCAAACTGAAGCTCAGAGTGGCCCTAGGAATACACAACCCAAACACAGGGCTCACAGTGCACAGTTGTGCCCTCTGTAAGACTCATAGTAGCGATTACATGGTATGTATTTATTGTTTTACCTCTTTCAGGTTTTTAAATGTATTTAGTACAGGGTCTACAGGAGCTCACTACATAGCTCAGACTTATAGTGATTCTCCTGTTTTCAGCCTCCCAAGTGCTGGTATTATAGGCATGTGCTATTATGCCCAGTCTCAGTTGAGGTCTCAGTATGCCCCTGGGGGTGGGGCCAGCATGGCATGCCAAGGATCGAACCCCAGCTGCTGCACTCTGCCTAAGGTTTTTTTTTGGTTTTATTATTTTTTAAAATTTTACTTATTTATTTTTTTCTTGTTTCAGAACTTTTGTTTGTTTATTCACTCATTTTTTTTATGGCTGGCTCAGCCCATCCCGAGGGCAGGGCTGGCACAGCATGTGGCTCCAGGGATCGAACAGCGGTCCCTGAAGCCGCCCAAGCTTTCCCAAGCAGGGCTTTAGATCACTGAGCCATCCCGCCGGGCCCTTTTTTTAGTTTTAGTACATCTATGTTGACTACATAGTGGGGTGATTTTATTTTTATTTTATTTTATTTTATTTATTTATTTATTTTTTGTGGGACCAGGGTTCAAACTCACGACCTTGCACTTGCCCAGCAGGCACTTGTGCCTCGGAGCTATCTCCCCAGCCCCTTTATTTTATTTTTTTTAAAATAATTTATTTTTTCTTGTTTCAGAACTTTTGTTTATTTATTTTTATGGCCGGCTCAGCCTGCCCTAAGGGCAGGGCTGGCGCAGCATGTGATCCCGGGGATTGAACTGCGGTCCCTGCAGCCACCCAAGCTTTCCTAAGCAGGCGCTTTAGACCACTAAGCCATCCTGCCAGGTAGTGGGGTGATTTTAATAGTTGTTATGACAACCTTCCAGCAGATGGAAGTCACACAGCTCGGAGCTGCAGGACCAGAGTTAAAACTAGGTGTCTGTGATACCCACAGTGTGCTTTCCATTTCCAGCCTGCAGGGGAAGTGCAGCCCCTGCCTCCTGCCAGCTGTTTTGGGTCTCACCTGATAGGTGACCTTGCCTGCGTAGTGTTTGATGGTGAACTCAGGAAGCGGCATCTTGGGCTTAGAGTACAGTGGGTTGGCGCCATGATGGTAGTGGCACTTCTGTAGGAATGTGTGGTCTGTGGCCTGGAGGCAGGTGGGAGTTGGTGGGTGGGCAACTTGTTCCTGATCTAGTGGCAAATTATCCAGCCTTGACTGCTCCCCTGAGGGCAGTGGAGAGGAGCGACTCACAGCTCACCCCTGGTTGCCCATAGCTCTGGGTGGAGAAGCAAGTGCCCCAGCCAGATGCTGGGGACCCAAACGGACCACCACAGACAAGTGTGGCTGAATCAGCTCCCAGTGGCCTGAGAGCCCCGACTGCCATTGCACTTTTATGTTTCACTGTCAAGATTTGAAACCCCAATCCAAGGTCACCCCCTTCAGGAAGTCCCCTTGGGCTTCTTAGGCTGGTGCAACCCCTCTGCTGGATACTCCCAGCCCCCCAGCCCAGCCTCAATCACTCCAGGTTGTGAATGGTAGGGAGGAGGTCCCAATGCCCCACTTCCTACTCAGAGAGGGACTCATGGTAGGATGAGGCCCAGATCCTCAGCCACCTCAGGGACCGAAGCAGCCACACAAGCACCACAGCTCACCTGGGGAAAGCAGCACTGGTCATCAAGGATTCGGAGGATGCCGTAGGGTCTTAGTGAGATGAGATTGATGCAGGGCTGATTGTCGGCAAAGGTGATCTCCCGCCAGTCAATCTGCTCACGAATATATTCCTCCTGCACACGGCAGGCCATAGGGCTGAGCCTCTTGGGTCGGCCCAGGCCCCATCCAACCTACCTTCCAGGCTGGCCAGAACATCTCTGTTTGCATATTTACAAGAACAGGGAACTCACCCCCAAATAGAATAGCATGAGCTGCTCCTTCTGCAAATGACAAAAGGACCCCTTTCCAGAGGACCTTTCTCTGGCCTCAGCACCCCAGCACATACACACCTCTAAAACACAAGGCTTCACATGGTCTACTGCCTGCTCAGAATGCCTTTCCTTGCACTTGTCCTCCAGGGACCTTGGAATGCCCTTGAAGACCAGTATGCTCTTGTCTGTTTCCTAGGAGGCCCACTGGCCAGTAGCGATGGGAACAGGCTGTTCACAGGCTACACACCTGCTCCTCCTGGAAGATGATCTTGTTGAAAAGGTATTGGAGGTTCTCATTGGCATAGTTGATGCACAGCTGCTCAAAGCTGTTGAAGCTCAGGTCCTGAGGGGGTGGTGGTGAGGACGGTGAGCTGATACCCCTTGGCCAACAGCCCATCTGCCCCACCTTGGGCCCTGCCCACCTCCCCATTCAGGCCCTCCTTGCCTTCCATGGCGGCAGCTTCATGGAGCTGAAGCCTGATCACAGGACCTGCTCAGATCTACTGTGAGTCCATCAAACCCAGGACCCTGCCCGCAAGTTCAGGTCTTGGCAGCACAGGTAAAAGCTGAAGCCCAGGCCATAGATAGAGTCTTCTGCTTGGGTTTGAATCCTGCCTCTGCCACTTTCTAGCTGTGTGACCTGGGGTTATCACTGTGTACCTCACTTTGCCCATTTGTAGAATGGAGCTCCCAATAGCTCCTGCCTTACAGGGCTGTTATGAGGGTGAACTGAATTAAAACCACCTGGCACATTACAGGTGCTATGAGTGCTGTTATGGCTTCTGTTGCTGTGACCTTGCCTGCCCCCCCCTCCCCCGGTGCACAAGACACACTTCAAGAAGGACGTCAGTCTTTGGCACTATGACCTGCCACACCCCCTGGCCTTTGTTGCTGCTGTTTCCTCCCATAGAAGGCCTTTACTGCTTTTGGGAACATCTTCTCCTCTAGGAAGGTCCCTGGCTCCCAACCCCGGCTGAGGCAGGGGCCCTCTCTAGACACTCCTTCCACAAGCCACCTGTCTCATGGTGCTGATCACATGGGCCTTTCAGAATCTATCCCACCCCAACTCAGCTCCACTGGGAAGCTCCCCAAGGGAAAAAGCCTTTCTGGGGCCCCCAGTAATGCTCAGTTCAGGTTCTCAGGCCTCAGGGACTGCTTGAGGGGTTGAGAAGGCAGCGGAACAGGTCAGGGAGATGATGTGGGAGGGGTCTGGCATCCACAGGACGTATGAGCAGGAAGGGCAGGCAGTAATTTCTGGCCTATGTCTCCCCTATCACCATCCACAGAGCCCTACCTCAAAGCCATAGATGTCCAGGATGGCAATGGACAGCGTGTCTTGCTGTGGGGATACCAGTGCATTGACCCTGGCAATCAGCCAGCTGAACAGCAGTGAGTATAAAACCTTGGCGATGGCATCCCTGGAGGGGAGAGGCAGTGCTGGGGTGGGTGGGGCACAGGGATGGAATGCTGGGATCTAGGGGTTCAGGCAGAGAGGGGTGCAGCCTCACCTGGCATCCACAGCGCTCTCCACAGTCAGGGGTGTGAAGATCTTCTCTTGCATTGTCTCCTGGGGGAAGGGCATGGCTTTTGAGTGGCAGGCTGGCCACTGAATCCAGGAAGCCCCCAAAAGACTGGAGGTCAGGAGGCATAGGAAAGGCACCTGGAGAGATGGTGTGACTGGCCTCAAGCACACTTGGCCAAAGGCAAGACAGGCTGTCCTTTTCCCCTCTCTGCCCTGTGGTGCCAAGGGCAGAGGGGCATTGGTCTAATGGGGAGAGAGGCTTTAGCAGACAGCTTGGGAAGAAGGGAAGAGTCTGGGGCTGTGAAAATCTGGGGGAGGCTCTAATCCAGCCAGCGTCAGGGAAGACTTCTAGCAGGAAGGGGTGCCTACATTAGATACGGAAGTGTAAGGAGGCATGAAAAGAAGAACAGCATGCCGGGCAGAGGAATCAGGCTATGCAAAGGCCTAGAGTTGGGAGCCTAATGCCCCTGGAATCTAAGGTTAGTCTAACTCACATGACAGGCAGGGACAGAGAGAAGGGAGAGAGGGAAAGGGAGCCCACACAGGATGACATGTAGGGCAACCCGTCCAGGCTCTGTAAAAGGCCCTGCCAGAATTTGTGCATGATGACTCACGGTCACTTTGAAGGTGATGGCCTTCTGCAGGCCCTCAGGGGAGATCTGCAGCAGCTCAGCCACAGCCTGGATCTCCCGGGCGCTTACCACCGAGGCCACCTCCTGTGTATCTGTCTGTGTAAAGCAGCAAAAGCAGTGTTCTGTGAACTAGATAAGCTGGGCTTAAAGTTCCTATGAAAAATCAAAACAAATTAGAACTAAATTCTGAGGGGCTGCGGAGATAGCTCATTAGAAGAAGTACTTGCCTAGCAAGCACAAGGGCCTGAGTTCAATCCCCAGTTCTGCCCAAAACAAAACAAAACAAAACAAAAAAACTAAATTCTGGAAAAGAAGCTGGGCATAGTGGCATACACCTATAATCCCAGTACCCAGGAGGCTGAGGAAATAGAATCTTGACTTTAAGGCCAGCTTGGAAAACTTAGCAAGTTCAGTTCCAGCCTGGACTACAGAATGAGGCCCTGTTTCAAAAAACAAAAATGAAAAAAAAAAGCAAAAATAAAGTTCTTGGGGGAAAAGTGTGAGGGAAGCATTATAAAGCAGTAAAAATACTATAGTCATTGAAACAGCATGGTCAGGCTGAAGGTATAATTAGTAGTAGAAATCTAAACAATGAATTTGAAGAGAACACTATGCAATACCACAATATGGTCAAATTAAAATAAAAAAAACCCCTAGTAGTGGACACTTGTTTTCTTCTCAGGACCAAATAAACAAAACAGCATGATCAAAGACACACATACTACATAAGGAAACCAGTTAATGAGGTACATTAGAGCCTGGAATTAGACATAAATGTATATGGTACTTCAGTACATGATAAACACATATTTTTCAAATCAAGATATTAGAACAATAGAGTAACCAACTGAAGAAAAGGTAAATTGGGTTCTTACTGGTCATCATACTAGAATAGTCTCTAGTGGGGGATAGGAGGCTTGAGATGGTCTTACTACACAGTCCATGCCAGTTTTGAACTGTTGATCCTCCTGCCTCAGCCTCCCAAGACATAGAATTATAGGCATATACTGTGCTACCATATCTGGCTTACTAGGACAATTATTTTTTCTATTTTTGGATAAATTCTTGATGCATCAAAGATTAAACATTAAAATCCTATAAAAATCATAAAATTTCTTGAAAAGAATTGTTGGAGAGAGAGCTATTATAATTTTAGAAAGATAGATTTTCTTTTTTTGTCTTTTTGAGACAGGGTCTTGCTATGTAGTTCAGGCTGGCCTTGAGCTTACTTTTGTAGCCCAGGCTGGTCTCGAACTCGCACCAATCCTCCTGCCTCAGCCTCCCGAGTGCTGGGATTACAGGCGTGCGCCACCACACCCGGCTTAGAAAGATAGAATTTTCTTTCTTTCTTTCTTTTTTTTTTTTTAATATAGGGTTTCACTATGAAGCTCAGCCTCATAGTAATCCTCCTGTTTTCAGTTTCCCCAGTGCTGAGAAGAGATAGATTTTTCTAAAAATGACAAAAAGGTTAAGTTTTATCTAAGAAAGCATTAATTAATGAACTTCATAAGAATAATATTAAAATAATCTGCATGGCCAAAACACCCACAGAAATGTCAAAAAATTGTAAAGAAGATCAAAACATAATTGACAAACTGGAAAATAAATTTAATTTCATATCAGAAACAAAGGTATGACTCCCTCAAGGTATATAAAAAAATCTTCACACATCAATAAGAAAAAGATAAACAGCTCCAAGGGTTTGCTGAACAAATACATTCATGGTGTAACCTGCAAGGTAAATGTGGAAGTCTCAGATAAGATGGCCCATGGCAGACATCAGGGTCCCCTCACCTCATACTTCTCAAAATATACATTCCCCAGATGCAGGATGGAGGCCAGGATGCGGAAGATGCTGTCTTGGTCCTCGCTGCCGAAGCCCAGCACCTCCATGGCAGCCAGGAGCCGGCGGAAGTCATCAGCATCACTCTTCCCTGGGATCTCACAGTTCCCGCCCTGAGCAAGAGCAGGGGCTGGGGTCAGGGATGGATGGTCCTCAGGGTCAGGGATGGATGGTAGAGTCTCAAGCTCTTGTTCTACTTCCATGGGCCAGGAGGGCTCTGAGGGGCCTCAGGATAGCTGCGAGATCCCAAATATGATGAGTAGCAGTCCATGGTTAACAATCATGAAAGAATAACCAATGTGCAAGGAGAGTGTCCTACAGGCTAGCTGTAAGTTCATTACATGCCTCTCCTCACCCGTACCTCACTATATCCCTGCACAGGAGCACTATGGTGCTTTTGTGCAATTTTTTATTAGTATAGCTGAGGCACATAATCATTGCATTCATCTTGGGGAAGAGGTACGTGTACATATCTTAATTCTTTTTGTTGCCCTTACCTTCCTCCTTCCCTCACTTCATCTCGAGATCCCTGTCCCATTTGCAAAAGATCTATCTTCCTGTTTCCTATTGCTTATACTTCATTTTTCTCTTTAAACTATACAGGAGGAGTATTAGGTCATCCTCGTTTCACAGTTATGGAAACTGAGACCCAAAGAGGAGACAAGCAGCAGCCCCAGGTTGGCTAGTTCTGTTCTAGCCACTGTGCTGGGCCCTGAACATGCCTGTCCTCCTGGCAGAGGTAAGATGTCTCCAATCCAAGTTTGCCTTCTCCGAGCCTTCATCACTTTCACTGGACGTTAGGACATCACAGCTGGGCTCCCTGAGCCACCCTGGGGTACTGGAGCTTTGAATGCTTGCAGGTGCTCACCTGATTCAGGTAGTAGTAGGTCTCAGATTCCTGAAGGCTAAAGGCCTGCCTCAGCTGAGCAGGCAGCCCCGCCAACAGCTCATAGAAGATGTGGTAATTCCTCTCATTTTTGGCCTGCAGAGTGAATGGGTTGATGCAGAGAAGGGAGCCACCTCCTTGGTGACCCCCAGACACACAGACTGACCCAGGTATGCTCACAAACATAAACATGCACTAGGGCCATGCACTGCAGTGACTTTGGAGACCTCTGTGATGAGCAGGAAGCCCCAGCTTCGGGGTGGGAGTGGAGAAGCTTAGCTTAGTGGCAGGATTTTATTTCATTTGGAAAAGTCAGAGGAAGGACAGCCTGTCCTTTCTCTTGTGCACTAGCCACACATGCCTACAATATATACATGTCAATAGCCTGGATGTGCACACACAGATTTCCTGACTGAACACTCAGTCAATGTGGCTGGGTCCTCCCTATGCCCCAGGCCATGTCTTAGGTCCTCAGGGCAATAGAAACCCCTGGTGTTTCAGTGCCCACTGGAAAGACACTCAGTCAATTCCTGGTTCCAATGTGAAATATTCCAGATAGTAAAAAGTACCCTGGATAGAAATAAAGCAATGAAGGGGTGAGAGTGCTGGTGAGGAAGAAAGAGGCTTCATTTGTAAGTGGGGTAACTTCCCTGAGCAGGGCACATGCAGGGAAGCCTTAGAGGAAGCAAGGGGCTTACATGCTGGAGTTGAATGCTTCCTAGAAGGGAATATAGTAGTTGCAAAGACCTTGAGGCCCAAGCATGCCTTGCTGGTTCAGGGACTGGGCAGAGCTCAGACAGCTGCAGGGGCTGGGAGAGGGGAGGTGATGAGGTCCTGAGCTCACATGTGTGTACATGCAGAAGTTCCTGTGCATGCATGTGTTCATAACCGGACATCTCTCCAGCCCTGCAGGTGCCAAGCTGTGAGTGTCTGTACCTCCCCATCCTGCCACACACACAGGCTTGGAAAAGGCAGCCCACCTGAAACACAATCCGAGATTTCTCCAGCAGGTACTGGGAAGTTATGGCACCAGAGATCACGCCCCTGGGATGGGAAGCACAGTCAGCTCAAGAAGTAGAAGGTAAGGTTCAGAGAGGGGCATGGCAGCTGGTTTGGCCTGGGGACGGTGTTGAGGGGCCTTTGGGAGCCTCACCATGGTCTCACTCACCCTTCCAGAAAGATCTCCACGAACTTCCCAAAGCGGCTGGAGTTGTCATTCCTGACAGTTTTGGCATTACCAAAGGACTCCAAGAGGGGTGTTGCTTCCAGGATCTGGGCCCCAGAGGAGAGGAGAGTGTGGAGGTGCTTAGTATGTTCTGGATCCAAGGGTGGGAGGATGGGGCACATCTAGACACAAGGTTCTGTAAGGATTCCCTTGCTCAGAGGTGGCCAGAAAGGGATTCCTTATAGAATCTTGGGGTCTCCCCAGAGTCCTCACCCCATGCTGTCGAACTACTTCACAGCAAGTTCCATGCTACCCTCTCCCAGTCCCCTCGGCCCACATACGACAGCCCCTGACCACAAGCCCCTGGCTCCAGCCCAGGACAGGTCTCTTGGGTATCTATGGATTCTCTTCCTCTGGATGCCCCATCCTGTTTACCATCATAGGAGCATGCACAAGTACACACACACACACACACACACACACACACACACACACACACACTCCAAGTACCTTTATCTTCAGGAGCACCAGTGAAGGGAGAACAGGAATGAAAGACAAGAATAGAAATGAGTTACTGATAATACTGATTATCTCTCACCCCAAGAAACTAACTAAGAAGGAGTCTAAGATTCACAAGGGACCAGCCAGTGCTCTGTGGCACAAACCCATGCCTCACCCCAGGTGTTCCAGATTTGGGAATACAGTGTGACCCCAGGGTGTTGGGGTATGCTAGGTCTGCCTGCCACAAGGCTCTGGGGATGTCTTCTCCTCCCTGCCTACGGCTAACAGGCTCCTCAACCTCCTATCTGAACCTGCCCTCTCCTGCTGTCTCTGTGGCTCAAAACCAGTCTTTCTATGACCTCCACAGTCCAGCCCTGGCCAGCCTCATCATGTCCTCATCTCCCCTCCCTTGCACTGTCCAGCCCTCCTCATTGTGCACATAATACCAAGGCACACTCCTTCTCAGGGCACTGGCACCTACCATTACTACTGCCTGGAAGCCGCTGCTCTCAGTGTCTGCATGGCTCCTTCACCTCAGTCAGGGAAGCCTCCTGGACCACCTGGATTCTCTCCCTCTGAACTCTCAGCACCGTTAGAAAGATCCACTTCCTTGTGTGTCTTCTTGGGTGTTGTCTATCTCCCTACCAGAATATTAACTCCTATAAACATCAGTCTATCTGTGCACCTCTGAGTTCTAGTATCTGCCTGGGACCAGCCGGGGACCCCCTGGCTTTAATTATACATCAAGACTCAGTTTCACAAAGAGGGCATAGAAGGCCTTCAAAAACCTTACTGAATGGATTAAAAAAGGTAAAGGATCTAATGAGCAGATCTGCCTAGGGCGACACACAACTGATCACAGCACCTACTATGAGTCAGATTATTGCTCTATGACATTGATAATGTAAATATCACATGACCTAGGTACTAATATCACCACTGTTTTTGCATATTAGTTGTCTAAACAGAGACTTTGAAAAGTGATATGATTTGCCCAGGGATTCCAGAATCCATGAGCGGGACCCCTGATAAGACAAAGAGAAGCATGAGCTAGCAAGAATAGAAAATTGTATTTGCCCAAGTCATTTCCTTAAGATGAAGTCTTAGGGAAAAAGCAGGGGGGACCCGGTCAAAGCAAAAATCACACCTATAATCTGGGGAGTGGCACTACCACTGGATGGATTAAAACATAACACATGGCAAGTCTATGGCATGCATGTGTTGTCACTGAAAACTCTAAAATGTTTGTCATCAGTGCTTTATGTTATTCCTTAGTCTGGGAGCCCCTTGAGGGTCACTTCTCTGTTTCTGGAGCCCAACACAGGGTGGGGCACAAGGCCAGGAGCTGGAAGAGAGGACTCCTGAGCTGAAATAGATAAAGAACAGAGGGGCAGACACTACGGCCCAAGTCTGTCAGCCCAAGCACAGCACTTCCCTTGCTACATGATTAGCTTCAGTGAGGATTCATGACCAAACCTGTCCAATGAGAAGGAGCCCTGAGACTTTTTCTGAAATGCCAGATAGTGCAAGTACTTTGGAACCTATGGCACCATCTGGCTGAGCAATAGGTGACAGTTTGAGGATGACAGATATACATGGGGGAGGATGAGACAAAGACAAACAATGTTTGAGAACCAGGGTCCAGCCATGCCTAATTGTCCAACAACAGAAGAAGGGTAGAGCTGTGGCTAAAACAGGAACCCTACTGTTGGCAAGTGTGTTCTGCCATCAGCAGTAAGCCAGTACTGAAGCTCCCAGACTCAGCCATTTTCCCTATAGCTCTCTCGGGCACAAATCTGCTTTTCCACTATCCCACTTTGGGTCATCAGGCAAGTTCACTCCCTTTCCAGGCTTCAGTCCCCACACCTAGCGGGCACTTCTCAGCAAACCCGCTCCTTGACCACCCTGCCTGTCTCCGCGCTACCAGGAGGCTGAACAGCTGCTGTTGCTCTCAGATTGAGCCCCCTCTTATGGCTCTGTCTGATCCTTCTGCAAACCATTAGCTGGTTTTAATGTACATTAAGATCCAGCCTCGAGCCGGGCGTGGTGGCGCACGCCTGTAATCCCAACACTCAGGAGGCTGAGGCAGGAGGATTGGTGCAAGTTTGAGACCAGCCTGGGCTACAAAAGTGAGCTCAAGGCCAGCCTGAGCTGCACAGTGAGACCCTGTCTCAAAAAGACAAAAAAAAAAAAAAAAAAAAAAAAAAAAAAAAAAAAAAAAGATCCAGCCTCGTACACTGCCACTGCCCTGGCCTGACCTCTGTCTTTCCTTGTCTGGGCTCTGTGCTGCTGTTCTGCTGTTCCTTGAGTGTCCCAGACTTACTCAAACTCAGGACCTTTGCATGTGCTCTGCCCCTGGCTCTGTTATTCTTCTCCATTGTACTCGGCCCCATTCTTTGTAACTATTACGGTTACAATTACAGCCATCAGCACTCTTGTTCTCCTCCCTATTTTTTCCTCTCCAGTACACCACCCTTATACACATAAGAGTTGTGATCAAAATAAATGGAGAATGTTTAAATTTTTAAAATGTATTACAGTAAAAGGCACAGTGCTATTATTCCTCCTCAAAACACTCCACTCCAAACACACTTTCCAAAAGTAATAATAAAAAACACATTTTTCCATAGTTCTTAGCAGCATTTTTTAAAAATGGTACTTAATACAGGACCTAGAAGGTTTCACTACAGACTGATAGTGATCCTCCTGTTTTCAGCCTCCCAAGCACTGGAATTATAGGCATGTGCCACCATGCCCAGTCTCTTGCTGCTCAGCTTTTGAAGCGGTTCTAGGAGACCTTTTTTTGTGGATGTCTTTTTATTTTTTTTCATTTTTTTTTAAAATTTTATTTTTTTCTTGCTTCAGAACTTTTGTTTTATTTATTTTTATGGCCGGCTCAGCCTGCCCTGAGGGCAGGGCTGGCATAGCATGTGGTGCTGGGGATTGAACCGCGGTCCCTGCAGCCACCCAAGCTTTCCTAAGCAGGTGCTTTAGATCACTGAGCCATCCTGCTGGCCCCCTGTGGATATCTTTAAAAAAAAAAAAACTCATAAAAATACAATGAATACTGCTGTTGAAATCTAAAATATCATGTTGCATCTTCATCCATCATATTCACAAAATCTGGCATTATACAATTTTCGCCTCTTTCCAAAAGTCGAAATGACCACGAAAGGTAAATGTTTTGAAGTCAGGGCATCGAGCACAAATAGAGACATGAAAGAGGACTTCCAGAACTGCTTGAGATGAATATAAACTTTTACCAAGTGATGAATATAAACTTTTACCAAAGGCATGGATAAACTTCTGACATTCTCAAGATTTAGCATTCTTCTTTTTCCTTTCTGTGAGTGTGTGTGTGTGTGTGTGTGTGTGGTAGTGGGGATCAAACTCAAGACCTTGCATTTGCCAGGCTGCTGAGCTGTATCCTCAGCCCCTTGTGTTCTTTTTATCAGCAAAGCTCTGATCCTGCAATAGACCCTACCCCAGTGTCCTCTAACAACCCCAGACTGGCATCTGTTGTATCCAAAACTCATGTACCACCACCTCTAGACCTATCTGCTTCTTCAATGCTAGAGGCTACCTGAGTGTGAGAATATAGCCCTGGGATTATAACTGGAAAGGTGAGGCCAGGCTGGAGAGCTAGCTTGGCTCCCCCTGCCCATGTGGTCTCTACTATGACATAGGAAGAATGGATGGCAAGACTTCCCTCAGAGGAGAGGTACAAAAAAGAGCAGCCCTAGGCCAGCCCAGTCCTTTAAAACAGCCTCCTCATCCTCAGGAGACAGGACAGTAAAGCAAGAAACAGACAGACTTACCTGCTGCATGACATCCCGCTTCTGGTTCATGGCAGCCAGGTAGCACAGAATCAGCTTGGTGGCCTCAGTTTTGCCAGAGCCGCTCTCTCCACTGACCAGGAAAAGGGGAAGAATAAGATTTGATCTTTTATTGCCTCCTCTAGGTTCATCCCCACCCACCATAAAGAAAGGGAATATGGGTAAGGTAGGCTCAGAGGTACCTGAAGCCCAACTCACCTGATGATTATGCACTGGTTCTGTTTGGCATCAAGCATTTTGGCGAGGGCGAGATTAGCAATTGCAAAGAGATGTCTGTCAAGACAGGCCATTAGATGTCAGTAGAAAAATCTATGCCTGTGTGGTCGGAAACCTCCCCAGGGCTGGGTGGTGGTGGTGATGGTGGGATATCTGTGTACAGCCAAGCAGCTAGCCCTGTCCACTCCTTACCCACTGGAAATATGCCCGTGCCCATCCCCCACAGTGGCTTCCAGGGTGGGCCGTGGCCAGATCTGGGGAGCTACTGGGAGTTGATTATGTGGATTTCCCACTCTCATCAGCCCTGATCCATGACTGAGGGGCATCCCAGGGTTTGCTAAACTCAGAGAAGGGCCCGGGAGACCCCAGGGAAGCCCTCCCTCCAGCCCTGCAGACACTCACGGAGGATTATCTCCCAAGGCCCTCCCGTTGTACTGCTGCACCTGCTCTGGCCCATAGATCCCAAACATTTGGTATGGGTTCACAGACACCAAGATGCTGCCGATGTATGTCTGCTGGCAAATGATGACCTCAGTGCTGGGCTCCTTGTGGCCCTCCCTCCTCTGCTCTGGGAGCCTGGGGCCCACTTCCAGTGGGAATGATGCCTTGCCTTACTGTAACTACTTAGGTTCTAGTAGCTCCTGTGTTCTACTTATGGAGCTCAGACACTACAAAGACTGATGCTGGGAGCAGTGGTCAGGGAGCCAAGGCCTGCAACCATGATTCTGCCCAAATGTCCACATCATTTATTTATGATCAGGACCAGGCTCCAGGACCCCTGCCTCATGTTGAAGTTGAACCTCCACTGCCTGGAGTTAGGGAACACAGGACATGTGCAATAGCCAGTCACTTCTGGTTGTCCCTAACTTCTGTGGCTCCAGGACTCTGAGCCTCTGTCACTCTGGCGTTAGGGGTTTCCCTCTCACCTCTTTGGCTACCTGCACACTATGAATTCGAGGACTCTAGAAGTTTTATCTGTAAGGTCTCCAGTGTGTGTGTGTGTGTGTGTGTGTGTGTGTGTGTGTGTGTGTGTTTGCTATGTTTCTGGATTCCCTGTTTCTATGTCTCTGTCTCTAGTGTCTACCATTCTAAGGCTGTTTTAGAAGTTCCAATTTCGTAGTTCCAGACTGTAGCATTCTATACCAAAATAGTGAAATCCCAGAACCCAAACCAGAAACCATAGTTCCAGGCTGGATGGGAGAAACTTATTTCCCATCTGGCCCCAGGAATCATACGCCTCCCTGAACCAGACCTAGGGCAGGCCAGCCCCAAGGCTTACATAGATGAGGTTTCGTTCAAATCTGGTCTTGAGATTGGACAGCACAGTGGCCTCCTGGAGGTCTCTAGGAGAGCATGGAGAGGGGCTGTTAGTGTAGTGTCCCTGGGGCTTCCTCTCTACTCAATGCCTTAATCAATGGACCTGACTTTCAGTTTCTGACACTAACCTTGGGAAAGTTACCTTACCTTGCTGTGCTCCAGTTTATTAGTTGACTTTTTTGAGACAGAGTCTCACTATGCAGTTCAGGCCTTAACTCACTTAGCCTTAACTCACTTGGCCTTAAACTCACTTAGTAGCCTACGCTAGCCTTGAACTCATGATGATCCTCCTGCCTCAGGCTTTCAAGTGCTGGGTTTATAGGTGTGCACACCATACCTGGCTGCCTCAGCTTCTTAACCTGTCCAATGAACATAATCATTGTGCCTACTTCCCTGGAGACTGGGAGAATCTTAAAAGGTAGCAGACATAAAGGCTGAGAGAGTATGATGGGGTCACAGTGCTGACCAGCACAATTCTCACATTATGGGCATCTCCAGCGTTCCAGCCACCCATCCTATCTTATGGATGAGAAATAGGCCTGCAGAGAGGAAGCGATGTGTCCAGGTCCTCCAGCTAGTGATAGGGGGGCTGGAGTCTGAACTAACGCCTGTGTGAGTCATAGAGCTTTGACTTTGGCATACATTCGGCTTTTAGTGACATTTCATGACACCCATATGCAGACAGGGAAATTGAGGCTCTGAAAATGTTTTGGGAGGTCGATAGAAGACATTGCCTAAGAGTGGGGAATCCCACAGTGGCCCTCCCCAGTCCTGCCCACTCACTCCAGCTGGGTCATGTCCTCCACTCCATCTTCCCTGCGCTGCTCGGGGCTCCGAGTAGAAGGCAAGTTTCGGATAGAGTGCATCTGTGAGAGACAGGTGGGGTTGGCAGGCTGGAGCACAACTCTGGGGGCCCAGGCTTGAACACACCCAAGATTTGCTCCCATTGCCATGGAGGGAACCTCAGAGCTTGCTGGGTCCTATAGGCCTCCTCAACACAGAGCACAAACCCTTACACAGCGGGAGGGTCTTGAGTATGTCCTCAGTGCCTGAGTATCCCTAGGGCAAGCACTTGTGAGTTCCAAGTGTCCTCCTTAGAGGCAAGCATACATATGTAAACACACACACACACACACACACACACACACACACACACACAGGTCTAGGCCCCACAACCTCAGCTCTCCCTAGGCTGAGACCCTTCCTTCTGGCAGTCTCCATGAGTCTGGGCTCCATGTGGTGGACATCTGTATCTCGATGCATGCAACTTCCAAGAGGGCCAAGGTGGAATCTGCCTCAGGACTACATGCCTGTACACAGACCCACATGTGGGTCTTGCAGCTCTCACTACTCCCATGCAAACCTGTGATCTTACAGAATGCCTGTGGATAAGCATGCAGGGCCCTGGTACTTGGCTGGGGGCACACACATGCAGCAACATGCTCTTAATATGCATTGGAATGTACACCTGGGAGAGAACTGGAGTTCTCTCCACCCTGGGGGCCTTAGGAATGGCAGTCCTCACACTATCTTTGGGCTACAGAATTTCCACAATGTGTGTGCATACATGCAGAAAGCAGACAAATAACCGAGGATGCCATGTTTGCTCAGACCTTAGCACATGCTTGCTTTTCCTGTTTGGTTGTGGTAGACATGTATGTCCAGGCACATAGGCCTTCAAGGCTCTGCATCTGGGAGCACACATATGTATACCCTCAGCCTTTCCCATCCCAGGTGCTCTCCTCCCTTGGCAGACAACGAAAGGGAACACCGGTAGGGGCCCTGTGTGCTGCGTGCCCATCACAGGGCTGCTAAGTAGGGCACAAGTATCATCCTTTCAGCCTTGGCCTCAGGCCCACCCATCTGCATGTGCTCGCAGCAGCCACAGACCCTGAATAATTTAGCCACTCACGTATTCCAGGGTGAGGAGGGCCCAGGCATCCTTGCCCCTCACCCCTAGGCGCCCTGCGCCCCGTTCCCGTAATGCTGCAGCCCACACGGTACGGGGCACCCGCCGCCGGGGCCAAGGTCCCCCCAAAAGCCAGGCTGCCCCAGTCGCCATTATCAGGTCCAGCTGGTTGGCTGCTCCATGGTGCGCTGTCTGAACAGACTGAGAAACCGCGCCAACCCTACTTGCCCCGCCCATCCAGGTGTCCCCGGGGGAGGCTCTGGTGACCACCCGCCTCCTTCAAGGGCCATCCAGCATTGGTTCGCATTCCACCATGAGTGGAGCAGCCAGGCACAGGCTTGGCAGCCTTCAGACAGGCTGCCTATACTGTACCCCACAAGGCCTCCAAACAGACCTCTTGGCCTAGCGCTCATCCACTGTCAGGCTCTGAGTCTCAGTTTCTACACATTGCACTGAAAGGCTGGGCAGTGAGCCCTCCCCCTGCTCTTGTGTAGTCTCCTCCAGCCCAGGAGTCTGCAAAAGGCAGCAGAAGCCTGAGGGGAGAAAGGACTACAATTTGGGGGAGGGTCAGTTACAAGATAGGAAGACATGTGCAGGGATGCAGGAATGGGATAGGATGGGTTGAGTCCTACATTTCACACTCAGGTTGGTTGAAACCTCTTCGGGGTGCCTGGAAGTTGCTTAAGCCAGGGTGGATCAGGGCAGGGCAACTTAGAACCCAGGTTGGAACTAACCAAAAAGATTCCTTCCTAAAGTCACTTAGGAGAAGTTTTCTGAATGTCTGCCTGTGATGGACATTGCTGGTGCAATACCCAGAGACTCTGGGAGGCCAAGGCTATTTTCCCAACTTGTAGATGGTAGACTGAGGCCTATGCAGGAAGCAGCTTGCCAAGGTTGCTTAGGGATCCTCAGGCTACCTCTTGCCCTGTTTTCTAGAATAGAATCCCCAAGCCTTCCCTCTCACCTGTGCCCCATACCTTGTTCTGCCAGTTTTTGGGGTCAACCCTTTTCCAGAAGTCTCTGAGGGATAGGCAGCCAGTTCCAGGGACTAGGTGGCAAGAATGACAGGAGGTGTGCACTTGTGGCCAAGGCAGGTGGGCATCTGCCTGTAGCCAGAGGCGGGGCCAGCGCAGATTGCAGGCTTGGAGCTCTTGGTCATGTTCAGGTTCTGAGGCTGGCTGTTCTGAGGTCTGTAGGGTGGTAGGCCCAGCTTGCTGAAAAGAAGTCAATTTCCGAACCTGAGGCATGACCACAGCAAAGCGCCCAGGACGAACCTGGGACTTCTCACCTGCCTTAGGCAGAGGCTCTGGAGGCCCAGTGGGTGCAAAGAAGGCAGGGGCTCTGGGCAGTGTCTTCCAGCGGCGCCATGGTGGCCATCTGGCCCTTGCCTGGTCACACGTGGCTAGTGGGTATGAGAGGCTGAGTCTTAACACCTTCTGTTCTGGGGCCACATCCTTGGGAGATGTTTGGACACAAATCCCAGGCTCTGTTGGTGCCTGGGGTTCTGGTGGGGTAGTTTCTTCAGTATGTTCACAGCTTGGGGAAGCTGATTTGGTGAGCTGTCCAGGCCCTGGGTCCTGGTGTCTGCCCAAGAAGACACAGGTTGAGTCCGAGGTTGGGTCCTTAGACTGGGGAGCAGGAGATGGCAGAGGGCCCACGTGCTGAAGGAAGGGATTCTTGGGCAGAGGTGATGCTCTGGAAAAGCCTCGAAGACTACCCACACCTCCGGGCCAGGGGGAGGATGGGCGCTGGGTGGGAGGCATATCTGCATCCCAGGTAGGGGCCAGTGGAGGCACAGTCCAGGGTATGTCAGAGTCCTTGGGTTCCTTCCGGCTGCCCCTACGCTCCGGGGGTGTGGCAGCCACTTTCCAAGACCCTGCACCAGGAGGCAGGTGGAAGGGTCCCAACACTCGAGGCTTCACGGCTCTGGTGGGTGGCTCACTGAGCCGCCGCCATGCGTGCGGGAGGCGCGAGGGTAAATGGAGAGATCGCTGCTTTGGGCGGTGGCCCAACAAAGGAGGTGGCGAGGGTGGGCGGGGTGAAGCCAGCACAGGAGATCGGGGTGGGCCCAGGTACCCAGAGGCTGGACATGGGCCCAGGGGCTCCCGCAGCGATTGCGGTCGGCAAGGCGGGGGAGGGAAAGGTGGCTGGAATGGGCCCCTGCGGAGGGACAGCTGCGGGGACAGGGTCCCTAGGGGCGAGAGGTAGCCTGGGCCTGGAAGGCTCCTCAGCGAAGGCTGGGGCGAGGGCAGGGAGCGCCAGGCTCTTCTCGACCCCAGTGGGGAGGCTCCAGGGAAGCCGAAGGGCGCCCCTGCTCGGCGACGTGAGCCTCGGAAGGAGGGCTGCGGCACAGGAAAGGCCATCAGGTTGGGGGACACCTCGGGGCTGGCGGGAGGGGGCTCTGCGAAGGCCCACAGGTTTGCGGGGGGCACGAGGGGCACGTGGGCAGGGGCAGCCCAGGGCGGCGGGTGGTGGCGAAGAGACCCGTAGGGCGAGGCGAGCCGGGGCAGACGGGTCAGCGGCGGGGAGAAGGGTGGGGCGGGCGGCGGGCCGGGGCTGGGGGGCCGCCTGGGCACGGGAGGGGAGAGGAGTGCGCTCCAGTGGGACAGGGCGCGGGGCGCGGGTGCGGGCGCGGGCGCGGGTGCGGGTGCGGGTGCGGGTGCGGGCGCCGGCGGGCGCGGGCGGTGAGAGTTGTTGTTGTTGCGCGCCTGCGGCCGGGTGCGCCGTAGCACGATGGGCGTGTTGGGCCGCTCGGGGTCCATGCCCGCCAGCTTGTAGCCAAAGCGCTTGTAGGCCGCCTCCCTGACTGCGGGGCCACGCCCCCGGGCCTGCTGACTGTCCCGGAGCCGCGGGATGGGCTTCTTTTCCGATAGCGTCTTCTTGAGGAAACGCGCCAGCGATGTGGCTGGGCGAGGCGCAGGGTGGCCAAACTCCCGGCTGAAGCCCAGGCCGCGGGGGACCCTGAAGGCGGACAGCGCGCGCTGTAGGTTGCGCTGGCGCGGTGTGAGGAAGGCCCAGTAGGGGTGGCCATAGGGCGGTATGGCCCCTGGCACCATGTCCTCTTCTTCCTCCTCGTCCGCATCCCCTAAGGGCAGTGGGATATCCAGCGATGGGGGCAGGGGCACGTCCAACTTCTCCTTCCCGAACAGCTTCACTTGAGGCCGTGGAAAGAGGCGGAACTTGCGGATGAGGGACAGCTTGGACCTGGCGGGCTTGTCCATGCCCTGCTGCTCGAAGAAGGCTGAGCTGGGAAGGCGGAAGGAAGTGCCTTGCTGCTCCCCACCTGCCTCTTCGGGCTCCTCCAGTTCCACGATGTCATCCATGGGGTGGGCGTATGGGTTGTGCGGCGACAGGATGGGAGGTGGTGCCCACGGGTATGCGAAGGCTGGCTCTTCTGGGTAAAGATAGGGCACCCCTGGTGGGTAGATGGCCTCATCTCCTCCACCGTAGACGCCTTCAGCATAGGGGACAGTGTAGGGGACACCATAGGGATCAAGGTAGGGCACATCATAGGGAGTTGCATATGGCAGGTCATAGTTTGGGTAGGGCACGTCGTAAGGTGCATAGGGATCCAGGTAGTAGCTGTAGGGGTAGGCCTCTTCCTCTGGTCCCTCCGGGTAGCTGTAGGGGGACGAATACCCAGATGGGGGTGCATATGGGGGCTCATAGTCATCGTAGCCATAGCCGTGGCCAGGGAAAAAGTAGCTGCCATAGTGGTCGGGGAGATAGTATTCGTAGGGGTCTTCAGGCGGGTATCCATAAGAGTAGTCAGCATAGGGCGGCCAGGCGGGGCTGTAGGAACCATAGCCAGGTAGATAGGGTGCCTGTTCCTCATAGCGGTGCAGCGACTGCTGGTCGTAATAGTCATCGCCCTCGCGGTGGTAGTCATAATATTCGCCCAGGTCCTGGAAGCCTTCTAGCCCATATAGGGACTTGCGGGAGCCCGAGTGCCGGAAGGGCGCTTCGTCCTCAAAAGGCAGGAAGCCAACAGGCTCCCCAGAGGAGTAGATGCTGTGGCTGCGGGGAAACCTTCGAAGCCGGCCCCCATGCCGCAGGATCTCAGCTCCTGATGGGAAAGGCAGCTTTTGGGACCCCATCCGTGAGTCAGAGCGCTGGAGCCAGGCATCCAGAGTGGCCTGTTCACTGCCAGACTCTTCAGCCTTCTTGAGGAGGAACTTCTTGGTGAGCCAGTTGATGGCTGTGGATGCCTTGCTGAGTGATCGGGCTCGAGGTCGGAGGCGGCCGTAGCCCCGTCGTCCTGGGAAACGGATCACCATGAAGGAGGGCTTCTTGCCCTTCATTGCCCGCTTCTTCTTGCCCATGCGCATCTGTGTCATGAGCTTGGATGTGGACTTGAGTACTGTGCGGGCCTTCTTCTTGCGTTTGGTCTTCTGGGGGCCGGTGTGGAGGCCCCAGAAGAAGGCTGATGCACTCCGGAACTGGCCCTTCTTGGAGATCTTGGGTGTACGGTCTCGGAAGCCCATGAACAGCCGAGATGTACCCTTCAAGCTCCGTTTGGGCTTCTCAGGCTCTGGGGCCTTCTTCCCCTTCTTTCCTTTCTTGGCTTTCTTTTCCTCATCTTCCTCTTTTGCCATGATGGCCTCCTGCTCCTAGTGGGCCTGGGGCCTCAGTCGCCTGTTCAGCAACTTGGAGACAGAAGAATCTGCTAGGTCTCCTTGTGTGCAGCTGGACACACACACAGCCGCCTCTGTCTCCCAGCAGCTAGACTGGCCAGAGTGGCTTGGGAAGGGACAGGGCCAGCATTCTGGGAGGGCGGATCCATAATTCATCTCCTGAGGAGCCGCCTTGGGTTTCACCTTCAAGCAGTGGTGGAAAGTTCATGGGTGTTACTTACCGAGCAGGGAAGTCTGGGGAGGCCTGTGCTGGGGGAACGTCCTGGCCTTAGAGTCACCATGGCAACGGCTGAGCTGAGTCTACTCAGGCTCTCCCTGTGTCTCAGCTGGCTGAATTCCCCTAGATACTTGGGTTTCTGGGTGCCAGACAGAGGACACTACCTGCCCTAGGTCATCCAGTACCCCTGCACTGTGTGTGAAGTACAAAAGGGTCTTCTGAGCCCAGAGTGTGATAGAACCCATCAAATCGTAGGGGAGGGGAATCTCGGACCTCCAAGAAACGAAGGGAGTAGGTAGGACAGGTGCTGTGGTCAGTGTAATAGGAGCTGGCAAGTTCTGAGGAGCTGAATAATGCATCTGGGAGAGCCTGGCTGCCATATCACTGAGCAGGGCAAGGCACGGGGGTGGGGAAGGGAGGTAAGAGGGACTCAGCAGGCCCCCTCTCTCTGTCTGCCTCTGCTTGCTCATTGCTCCTGCCTCTTCATGTGATTCTGCTTCTCTTCCCTAAGACTCATGAGAACCTGTGGGAGACCAGCCATTCAGAGAGGCCATGTCTAGGGCTGGGGGTGCCTGCTGCAGGTAACCTCTGGGAGTGGACAGGGTGCTGGATGGAAACTGGGTGATTAGATGGCTTTCTGGGCAGGGGGAGTGCAAGGAGTGGGGCTCCTGCAGTGTGGATTTTGAGGGGATGGCTATAGTCCCTGTCACCTTTTATCATGCTTACTTTCCCACCTCTCTGGCTGTTGCTGCTGTTTTTATGAGGAAAAAAGGACAGAGGAGTTGGTATTCCTGAGCTCAGACGACTGACATCCACCCCTGCCCCTGCCCTTTGGGAGCTGGTTTGTAGTGAGACCTTGGCTAGGTGTGTCACATAGAGGGATCTCATGAGATTCTCTCATCAGGCCTGTGAAGTAGGAACTGGTCTTATCTCCATTTTCCAGGTGAGGAAGCCCAGATTTGGAGAGATAAATTTATTTATGACTTATTTAAGGCCACTTAGCTTGGGAGGGTAGAACTGAGACCTAGCAGGATCCAGAGCTGCCTTCATAGTGAAACATCCTGCCCACTTAAGCTCCTAGGTATTGGGCCATCAACCAGGAGAAAGCTTGGGTGGAGGCAGGGACTTGGCTGTGCTGACCCAGAGCCTGGTCCAGCTAGGATTTCTAGGCCCTGACTGAGGCACTGAACCAGACAGAGACATAGCCAAGCCTCCAACAGGGCTTTGCTCTGATGTGCCTCGCCCGGGTCATGTCTCTGCTTGGACTCCTATGTGGATTCTTTAACCTGTCTATCTCTGAAGGTCTTATAGCCAGCACTCTTGTGCTCGGTCATTTTGTTGTTGTTGTTGATTTCTGAGAATCATGCTGCGCATCAGGTACTGTGTAAGCACTGAGAGGCAGTATAATGGAACAGTACTGGGCATGTCAGTGGATGTTCCTTTTAGGGTGAATTTTATATTGAATCAATCTGTTACTAAAGGAAAAACAAAGAGGAGGAGAGATGGAAGAAACAGAAAGAATCATGAGAACAGGGTATCCATGCTCTTCATCCCTCAAGCATACATAGAACAGCCCATACTGACTGCCTAGATGGCACAGGATGCAGTGTGAAAAAGCTCTGATGATGTAGAAGTCCTGCTAGGGAGCTATCTTCTAGATCTGCCCCTAAGACAAGTGGACTGCAGGGCACCTACTGTCCATAGCACTTACCCCTCGGCCTTTCTTATTGTAGGAAGCTGTATCGGCAGATAGGAAAATGTATTTTTATTTACATATAAAATACTGGCTGGGCGTGGTGGCGTGGCTGGGCGTGGTGGCGCACGCCTGTAATCCCAGCACTTGGGAGGCTGAGGCAGGAGGATCCGTGAGAGTTCGAGACCAGCCTGGGCTACAAAAGTGAGCTCAAGGCCAGCCTGAACTGCATACTGAGACCGACTCAAAAAGACAAAAAAAAATAAATAAATAAATAAATAAATAAATAAATAAATAAAATAAAATACTGAAAATATGTAAGAAATTAATGCAGTTGGTATTCTCAATACAAAATTTTTATATCCATCTGTATTTTAAAAAATTGTATAAATGTGTTTTATCTTTTTGAGACAGGGTCTCACTATGCAGTATGCAGTTCAGGCTGGCTTTGATCTCACTTTTGTAGCCCAGGCTGGTCTTGAATTCGCACTGATCCTCCTGCCTCAGCCTCCCAAGTACTGGGATCATAGGCATGTGCCACCACAACTGGATCCTACAAATGTGTTCTGATTCAAATGAGCATATAAAAAAGTAGCACTCAGAGAAGGAAGTGGAACATAAGAACAGAGAGAGAAAGAAAGAGAGAGAGAAATGTAGAAAATGTGATGATAGGATTATCCCTGGAAGAATGTCAGGACCTAAAATCAGAGTCCATCCCCAACCCAGCACCACCTCCATGCAACATTTGAGGAAACTGGTGCAGAAGGAAGTCGGGGTTGCTCCTTCAGGTTCACACACCTCTCAGAGGCACCTACACCTATCTTCAGTGGAGGTTTGTAGCTGCCTGGTGTTTGCCCAAGAGAGACAGAGAGCAGCCATGCTAGTCTAAGTCCTGCCTTGAACCCTCAATAGACATCTTTCTGCACTGAAGCTCCACAGTCCATGCTCACAGAGGCTGGGCCAAATGTACCCAGTGATGGAATCCAGGATCTGAGGGGCTGGGTAGCCTAGAGCTCTGGGTAGGGTCTCATTCCTTCCTTGGATCTGACTCTATGCCAGTGGTCCTCAACCTTTCTAATGCTGTGACCCCACAATACAGTTCATGTTGCGGTGACCCCAAACCAAAAAATAATTTTGGTGGCTACTTCAAAACTGTAATTTTGCTAGCTATGATTCACAAGGTAAATACCTGATATGCATGCATTATGTATTCTCATTGCTACAAATCAAACATAATTTAAACATAGTGATTAATCACAAAAACAATATTTAATTATATGTTGAGAAATAATTACTACTAATTCCAACAAATAACATTTCACCATGGCATAGCATGGGTTTAAATATGTATTTTCCAAAGGTTTAGGCCTATGTTTTGGTCCGCTGGGGTTGCGACCCACAGATTGAGAACCGCTGCTCTACGCCAGTCACAGAGCCTCTAAGCTTTGATCTCTTCTACTGGCGCCACCTCTTCCTCAGGAACCTTAACAGATAAACAAAGCAGGTGTATTCCTGGCTGCCTAAGGCTTGTTATGAAAGCTGACATTGCCTTCTGTCCTATGGAAGGTGGTTTGGGTGGCTGCTGGCATCAGGGCCTACCCACTCATCTATCCTGGTCTCAGAGGCCTAAGGTAGGAGCCAGCAAGGCCTTCTCTTTTTCCTGGTGACTATTGGGCTCCCCACTCCTCTACAGGTCCTAACCTTGCTGTGGGTGCTGAGGAGTATCAGGAGCAAGTCTCTCACTCATTCATCCCTCAGATGTTGGCTGTGTAACTATTACATGACAAACAAACGCTGCGCTGACTGCTAGGAAGTCACAGGGATTTGAGTGAAGCAAGACATGGTCTCTACCCTATGAGTTCCCGAGGTCATAGACCTTAAGCGAAGAGCTATATCATCTAGAAATTAAGGCATGAAGCTAGGTGGGCCAACACCACACTGGAACTTTTTCGAGGTAAATGGAAAAGCATGTACAAAGATCAGATGGTGAGAGGGGCTTAAATAAAAGTCCTATGACTGAAACAGTTGTGTGGAAGGTGGAGCAGCAGATAGAGACTAGTCCCCATGAGGCTGTGGGGTTGGGGCAGGATTTGGTCTCTTACCTCTGAATAGTGGGGAGCCACAGCAGAATTACAAGCTTTTAGGAGTGTTGTGACCATATTTGCATTTTAGAAGAAATAATAACCAACACTGCTAAGAGTTTCTATGTGTTAGGTAAGTCAATGGAAAAATCTCACTAGACCTTTCACATATATAAGATTGGAGCTCTTCCTGTCTTATAAAGATCTTAGAGGCTGATCACTCAGCCATGGTAAGGATGTGATGGTGACTCTGGCTGCAGGGCTAGGGTCCAGAACTCCAGGATACAAGAATTGATTCAACTTTCATTGCAATCCCAAGTGGTACAATTATCCTTCTCATTTTACAGTTGAGAACAGGCTCAGAGAAGTTCAGTAAATGGTCTGAGGCCACACAGCTAGAAACTAGATTTAAGTGTAGTCTGGCTTCAGTGTACTTTTAACCACTGCCTTAATTTGCTTTCTTGGGAAGAGGTGTAGAAAACCATTCTTGAACTACTACAGGAAGTTAAGGGAGAAGCTAAACCATGTAGCTTCTCTGGGATAGGGCTGTGGTGGAACACAGTGGATACATTCAGAGTGAGGTTCAACAGGCAGGCCCTTGAGGCGCTGGATGAAAGCAGTCAAGAGGCTTGGCTTGGCGCAGCTAGACAAGCCAGAGGATGTCTTCTGAGATGAGGTGGGTGGTGTGGGACATGTCTGCCTGACACAGGCTTGGGGCAATGGAGACAGAATGCAGCAAAGAAAATCAGACATGGCTGTTCCCAGGCTCAGAACTTGGGAGGCATAGACATCCTATAGGTTGGGTGAGGCAGAAGAGGGGATGGGAACTGGCTAGGAAAGGGACAGGGGATAATCTAGCTGAAATGTCAGGTACAGAGAGGAGCCCGGGCAGGGACACAGTCAGCTGTACCGAGCTTGCCAACAGCGTGGGTTAGAAGTGGTCGCTGGAGGTTTGGGGTACTGCTCAACTGTAGAGCCACTTGCCTAGCCTGTGGGAGGTCCTGGGTTCCATCCTCAGCATGGGGACATGGAAACACTGTTTTAATAATGTGCAGCATCACAGCTGTTTGGAAGGCATACTGGAGTCTGACATGTGAGAACATACCTAGGGTGGCCAGGGGGCACAATCTCCTGGGATTCCTAACCTTCTAGGTGTGCAAGGTGCATAGAGAAAAGGCCACCTAGAGGGCACAGTGAGGAGCCATCTGAAGCCAAGGACAGAGGTCTGAGGACAAACTAGCCCAGAGCAGACCTTGATCTGAGACTTTGTCTCCAGAACTTTCTGCTGTTGAAGCTACCAGGTCTGTGGTGTTCTGCCATGGGAGCCTTAGCTAAGACACAGTCACTAAATCAACTGGACAAATCCAGGTGACAGGGAGAAAGACACAGTGACAACCTAGAGATGACTTGGCCCTGGCCTCCTCCAAGGAAGATGAGTTTTTTTTTTTTTTGTTTTTGGTGGGACTGGGGTTCAAACTCACAACCTTGCACTTGCCAGGCAGGCACTTGTGCCATGGAGCTATCTCCCCAGCCCCTAGGAAGATGAGTTTTTAGGCTAGGACTCCCCAGCAAGTGAGTGGCAGGGCTAGAGGGGAGCATGAAGCAGTTTGGGGGCTGTGAGGTTGATACTCAGTTCTTGAGAAGGGCAGAGGAGGTCCACGTTTCTTGCCCAAAGAGGATTCTGAGGTGATGAACTGTAAAATCTAAACTGGAGAGGGACATGAAGAATGAATACACAGATGCTGGAGAGCCACACAGGCATTCTTTCCCTTTGCTTCTTTACACACAAACTTTCTAAAGCTGGTACAGCCTTACTCCTGGGTACCCGCTGAGTAGTGATGGGACCAAGGTGGCTAAGAGGAGCAGGGGTCAGCCCTGGAGTTCGCCTTGTTAGCATGGGTTGGGGACCTTCGAGGTTGTTTAGGGGGCTCCCTAGTCAAGGACTGCCGAGCTGCCATGCCACTCTTGACTTGGGCACGTACATCCGAACAGTCCCTCTCACATAGTACAAGCATGCTGACCACTGATCCAGAAAGCCCAGGGCACAATTCATGGACATGTCTCTGATGCCTAACACAAAGAACAAGCCCAGCAAGCAAGTTCCCCTGGGATAGCAACATATGGCTGTAGCCATGGACCTGAGCCCTCAGTCTGAGGTTCCCAGAACTCTGACTGTAGCCAGGAGGTGTGGAACAGCTTTGAATCCAATCTATGAGCTCAGGGCCCTCCTGACCTCTCCATAGGTTGAAGCCCTACCTCTAACGCCAGGACTGGCAAGGATTGTCACCCTGGCAGAAATCTTCTTTTAGCTCTTTATGACCAAGCTAAGGGCATCAGGACGGGACTGCCAAGTCAGACATCAAGCATGCATTTATCTGTCATGGCATCCTATCACCAAGGGGGTAGCACATTTGTAAAAGGAAGGCAGGGTGATTCACAGAAGGGCTTTGCCATAAGGGAAAGTCCTCAGCTCTGCTGCCCTGTCCTCTTCCACCCTGTGACCTGGGAGATCAGTGGCAGACCCACGAAGTCCTGAGTCCCCTTACCTGGGTCCCGTAGCCTGTTCCCTGCCTGCATGCCGCTTGATGGGGGTCCTGTGTCTGGCCCAGGAACACAGCCAGTGGAGCAGAGCAGCTCTGTCACAGGAGGGAGAGGAGGCCCAGCCCAGCACGCCAACCGCCTGGGCCCATGTATATTTAATGATGTCTATTATTCCTGTTTTGTCTCTGGAAAGGAGTGAGCAGCTGATGGCAACAGGGAATAGCCCACAAAGCTGGGCAGTGGACCCACTCCATGTTCCAGCCTGGCCCAAGTCCTCTACCCCTCCTTATAGCTGCAGAGCCTGTGCCCTCTACCTCCAAAGGTACAACTGCTGTGAAGGCCTTCCCTGTACTCTGGACTCACAGCTGTATAGTTCTAAATGCTTCTGTAGCTTCCCACGGAGAAATGGTGTAGCAGTACTTAGGGAGCACAGCTGACTCCTCCACCTCTGGCCTGATGTCATAGAAAACGTAAGCGGTCACAGAGAAGCAAGCCTTCCTGCCACTGCAAAAGTCACAAGAGCCTCCTGTGGATCCTTCCCATGCTGGCAGCTAGGCTTGGTCTTAGAGGGGCAACCAGGCATCAGTAGCCCCTGGCTAACATCCTGGAACTGCCACATTTGAGCCACAGTGAGAATCCTCACCCTCTCTTAACCACCCTGCTTGGGTCTGTCCAAAGGCTCGGGCTATACCCACTTTCTGATGGCCAGGTGTATTACTGTCCCCCTTTCCCTTCCTAGTCTACCTGGCAACAGGGCTTGAGTTTAAAATTTTCCTCTGTCTGGACAGGAATAACTTTCTATTCTTTATTTCAGAAAAGAGAACAGAAATCATAGGGCTTACAGAGAAAATAGAGCCCAAACTTGGCAATCCTTACCCTGGATATGCAGGGCCAGACGCCTGGGCTTTGTGCTGGGCAGGGGCTGCCCTAGGAGGAGTTAAGAGGGGAGGCACTTTAGGACCACTCAGGCTGTGGGGAGCATGACCTGGTTCCCACCACGGGGGCTCAAGTCCCCGAGTGCCACAGAAGCCAGTAGGAGCTGAGGAAGTGCCCTTAGGGACCCAGGTAGACCCAGCACCCACCCAGTACTGAGCCTTCCACTGACTTTAGGCCCTGGTCGGGGAGTAAGTAGATAACTTGCTCTTTCAGTCTCCAAAGGGGTCTGGAATAGGGATCCTATCAGAGGGACCAAGCTCATAGGAAACATCCCTGGCACAGCAGGAGACCCCCAACCTCACCCTACATTCTTCATCACCTGCCCACTGAAGAATGTCCAGAAACAATAGAGATGGGAGGGGCCCCTCCTGGGGTGTACATAGTTGTATTTTTCCTGTTTGGGTTTTGGTGGGTCCTGTTGGGTCCAGCGCCCCAAGAGACAAGTCCGGCTTATCAGGCTGCTACTTCTTCACAATCTGGATGACATCTTCATGTTCCATGGTGTGGGTTAGGCCTACCCGCTGTGGGCTGTACTTGGTGCTGGTACCCTGTGCAGGAACAGGGGCAGAGGAGCCATGTCAGCCTCCCAACTGGCTGAAGCTGGAGAAAACTAGGGGTAAGTGGTCAATGCTGGAGGAAAGTAGAGGTCCCGGACAGGCTATCCACCAGGCCCTGATGCAGGACACCCCTAGCATCATGACCATTCTGAATCCAAAGTGGGGAGGCCAGAATGCTGCCCAGAGCACAAAGGCTCCACTGTCAGCCCAACCCAAGGGCTGCCAGGACTCACCCACACCAGGGCATACTTGAACTGGCTGGCGAGTGACCGGTGAATGCGATGGCACTGGAAGGCGGGAGACAAAACAGGGAGATGAGGCGCTGCACAGCCGCACCTGTGCTGGGCTGCACACACAAAGCCCTAGATGCATGCCGAGCATGGCAGGTTCTTTAATCAAGGGTGCCACATCACCTACTTGCATGTGACATCTTCCTCATGACTATGGGTGGCTCCGGCATTCCTTCTCCCAGGTCTGCTCAGAGCCACAGTGCTCAGGTGAGCATGTTCCCACAACCAGTAGACTTCTGCCTGCCTCACCTGAACCACAGCCTGACAGGCCCTTTGGAATGGGCCAACGGGGTTGTCAGGAGACCTCCCAGCTTGAAGTTACAACTCCTGGCTCCAGCTGTGAACTGAAGCTTCTGCACATCACATCCCCACCCCTCTTTTACCTAAATTCCCAGTATTTCTGGATAGGGATGAAGGTCAATGGAATCCCAGTGTACTCAGGAAGCTGGAAGGAGATCCTAGGGGAGGCAGTCAGCAATTGCCTCAGAATGTGGGCCTTTGGTTGCCACCCACATGGAGGAGTCAGGGAGCAGACTGTGGAAAGTTATTCCTCCTCTTCCTACAGGTCCACAAGTCTCACCGACATGAGCCTACAGGAATACTTCTTAGTATATGTGGAAAGCCACCTGATGATGGTATCCTCTGGGTGACAAAGCCTCAAAGAAGAGGCACACACAGCAACAATAGTCCTAAGTGTAAGCACAGAAACCCGGCTCCCCCTGCCAATTAATTTTCCTGGACCAGAGTCTAATAAAAACTGATAGCCTCGTTGCGCATGATGATGCATGCCTCTCATCTCAGAACTTGAGAGACTGAGGTTGGAGGACTGCAGCAAGTTCAAGGCCAGCCTGGGTTACACAGCAAAACTCTGTCTCAAACAAACCAAAACAAACAAAAAAAACAAACAAACAAAAAAAAGAGGCTAGGGATGTCGTTCAGTGGCACAAGTACCTACCTGGCAAGAGTGAGGCCGAATTCAATTACCAGTACAAAACAAAACAAAAAACCAGCTAAAAACTGACGGCCTAGCATTCCCTTGAAAATTAGTTTTTAAACTCCATTTGCTTGCTTACTTTCTCTCAAAAGTTAACCTAAACATGTGCAATTTAAAAAAACAGGGTCACACAGTCACTTAAATCCCAAAGGCTTTTGGAGCAGTAGGTGAGTGCTTTCTTGAGGCCAAGAGGGCATGAGCTCTGCATTTTACCACGGACTGGACCATACTCTAGGGTCCCTGACATGAAGCCAAGTGTTTTCAGTGGGAACCATTTGCCATGGAGCTTTCTCTACAGTTTTCATAGAAGAGTATTTCCCTGCACTCCTATCTCTAGTATTAGGTGGAGAATGGAATGTCATTCCAAAAGGCTGTGCTGGTAAGAAAGACAGAAGATAGGCCGGGCGTGGTGGCTCACGCCTGTAATCCCAGCACTCGGGAGGCTGAGGCAGGAGGATCGGTGCGAGTTCGAGACCAGCCCGGGCTACAAAAGTGAGCTCAAGGCCAGCCTCAACTGCATAGCGAGACCCTGTCTCAAAAAGACAAAAAAAAAAAAAAAAAAAAAAAAAAAAAAAAAAAAAAAAAAAAAAAAAAAAAAAAAAA
>PVJA010010200.1:0-58143 GCA_004027025.1 Myocastor coypus
AAATTTAAAATTATATGGTATACAAAAAAAAAAAAATGAATGTTTAGTTATACAGGTCTTGCTTCGACTTGCCCTTGACCACCCAGCAAGAAAAAAAAAAAAAAATCCTTAATTACAATGCATGGAATGCAGAGCTAGATTGGTGAGATGAGCTTTAGGAGGCTTAGATTCAATAGCCTCCAACATCACAAACTTCACTGGTGGCCCACTACAGTTGCAAAACCTTTGACTGTGTATGTATCTGCTTCCTCTTAGTCCAAAGAGAAATACATTCTTTCCTTTTTTTTTTTTTTTTTTCTAAGCAACATCAATAGGGAGGTGGGTCATGCCCACACACTGTACTCTGTAGAATGATTGTGAGGACAATATGCAATAAGTCAACTTTCAAAGAAAAAAAAAGGGGAAAAGAAAAATAAAGTAATGTGGACTTAGAAAGGTTAATGTTTAATTGTTTGATCAATCTCATATACCTATATGTATTAATCTAAACTGATCTGATGATGAAAATATGTAATATAACCATTGTTAAATTTAAACAATAAAAAATTGAAAAAAAAAAAATAAAATTATATGGTATAATTAAGACCTAGCATTTTATAACACTGAATAATAATAATGAAAGAGTTTACAAAAAAATTCTCTCAATAACAATAAAACTGCATGTTAAATATACAATAAACTATGGACAAAATAATTTGGAAATAAATGAAAGATAAAATTTTCTCATGTCTTATCATTAACTTATTTGCCAATAAATTATCATTTATAATAGTACATTCAAGCTTAAGATTTTAATAGTGTGTAAGACTGAATTCAAAACACAAATGTTGACTATTAAATGAAATTGTAAACTTGGACTATTGCATAGCAGTGATCCTTTTGGGGAGACAATAAAGACTGTATTTCTATTTATTTTGTTTGTTTGTTTGTTTATTTGTTTTGAGACAGGTTCTCACTATGCAGTTTGGGCCAGCCTTGTGCTTCCTTCTGTAGCCCCCATGCTGGTCTTGAACTCTAAGTTACACTCTTGTCTCAACCTCCAGAGTGCTGTGGGATTACAGACAGGGCCCACCATGCCCAGTTCCAGGGCCAGCACAGCACACCCAGAGTTATGTGGTAGGTACACCATGTGGGGCCAGGCATGGAACTCAGGACCTTGAGTTTTCCAGGTGGGTGTTTATGCCTCTGAGCTAACTCTCCAACTCTGAAATTTGATGACATAGAGATATATATTTTATAATTATTCAAATTTTTATTCAGAAGCAAGAGAAGAACTTGTCTATAGAGTTCTGGAAAGGATGACTTAACTGTGTGTTTATAATATCTATTATTATATTAACAAAACATATACTAAATATGTTACTGTTTTATCTCATTGAACACTGGCATCAATCTCATAAGCTTTATTGTTATCACTTCATGATAGATGATATAAAGCAGTTAACTAACTAACACATAACATCTTTCTGCCAAAAGTGGTAAAGCCGGGATTCAAAAGCAGGCAATCCAACTCAGAACACCAGATTTTCATAACATCATATAAGCAGAATAAATTATAATTATAGTAAGAAAAATCCCCTTCAGAGATTAAGTCCAGATCAACCCAGGCTGACTGGATAATAGGCTGGGATAGAAAGCTCCTTTCATTTTTACTGAGCAGTGGACAAAGAATTTCATGACAGACTATGGATCCTTGCTGCTGCCTCAATGGAGCCTCCTTATACTGGGTCCTAGGAAGCAAATGGCCAGTGTTTCCCAAACCACCCCCATGTTCATGGTCAGACAGTTTGTGTCCCCTGCAGAATTCATATGTGAAATTTCCAAAGTGACAGCTTTAGAAGGTGGAGTATGGGGGACACGATTAGACCAAGAGAGCAGGACCCTCATAGATGGGATCAGTGCCCGTATAAAGGCTTCCTGGAGAGCTTCCTTAGCACTTTTACCAACATAGGTCATGGCTGGAAGATGTCATCTATGAACAAAACACGAGGCCCTCACCACATAGAGAATCACTGAGGTTTTAATCTTGGATTTCTTAACCTCGAAACTGTGAGGAATACATTTCAATTGTATACATGTCCCATAGCATCCTGAGAAAACTAGGACATGCAATGTCTGTAATTTGACAGGACCTAGCATATCCACATTCTTGAGATTTATTTTTTTTCTTTTTTTTTAAGAAGCAAAGATGGCAAAAACAAGAATAGAAAAGAACTGTAACAAGAGTACATATAATACAGAATTTCAAAACAAGAAAAATTTAACAATGGTTGCATTACATACTTTCATCATCAAATCAGTATAGATCAACAGACATAGGTATGTAAGATGGATCAAACAATTAAACATTAACACTTTCAAAAAACTTTTTTTTTTTTTTTTTTGCATGAGACCCAGGATTGAACTCAGTTCCTTGCGTTTGCTAGGCAAGTGCTAATTCTACTGAGCTATCTCCCCAGCTCCTCTGAAATTTCTTTTTTTTTTTTTTTTTTTTTTTGTCTTTTGGAGACAGGGTCTCGCTATGCAGTTGAGGCTGGCCTTGAGCTCACTTTTGTAGCCCAGGCTGGTCTCGAACTCGCATCGATCCTCCTACCTCAGCCTCCCAAGTGCTGGGATTACAGGCATGCGCCACCACGCCCAGCTCCTCTGAGATTTCTTACAATGAAAAGATATAAAGCATCTCCAGAAAGGGAAACAGAAAAGGAGAGGTCCAGAACAAACAAGGTGCAGTCCTCCAACAGTCCTTTCCCAGGGGAACTGCCCAGGAGGGGTTCAGTGCCTAGAGCAACAGGTGACAGCAAGTGTGGCGACATGTGGAGAGAGCCGTCACCCAGGACAGCTCCCCAGAGACCCATTGTTAATGCTTTCTACTGGGGGTGGCTAGGCGGGCACCTCTTGCCTAGTATATGCTGAATTGTAGAGTTGCGGAAGGAAGATGGATATTACACACAAACACATTCTTTGCACAGTTCAGGTGCAGTGAGCCATCCTTACATTTAAAGGAAGAGTTTTGTATTATTTTATTTTTAATATCAGTGCAGAGAACTGTATACCAAGCAAGTCCCAGAAGCTAGCAAAGGGCCAGCCTTGCATGCAGGATTTCTAAGCACAGGTGGTCTAAAGCCAGTAACAATATTTTTCTGCATTGTGGATGTGAAACACTCAGCCATATTAATCTCAGTCTCCCTGAGATCGATTGATCCTGCATAGCGGTCTGCTATTCTAGTTATTTTCTTTGATTTTTCTTTTGATTTTCGCTATTCCAAACTGCCCTCTTTCTTCACTGATTTTTGTACTGGTCATAATTAGTCATTTCTGGATATCTCTGTTTGAGTTGCCAACAATACAAGTTCAAATAGTTGTTAAGTCAAGGAATCAGATGAAAATGAGGCACTGAGCCTCACAAAGGGCAAAATCACAGCTCTGTAGCATTTCTACTAAGCAGGGGGGAAAGAATTTCATGACAGCCTGTGAGTCCTTGTTGCCTCTGTGACCTCCACTGCTCCACATTGTGACATCACACATGACACAGTGAGAAGGCCCAAATGTTTGCTGTAAGTTTGAAAACGGCAAAAAAAAAAAAAAAAAAAAAAAAAAAAATGAGCCAGTGGCATTCAACATTTGTCATTCAGTCTACACAGACAAGCATGAGTTAGGGCCCAGGTATCATGGTAAAAGCAGCGAATAGATAGGAAGTTAAATTCAGGTACACATTCTGCACTGAACTAATACACAATCTTCATATGGGAAAGCTGAAATGTGTCGTCAGCTTTTACATCAAGGAAGCAAATCCTGGAAATACAGCAGCAAACAAAATCAGTAAGGTTTCTGCCATCACTACCAGAAAGGATTCCATGAGCTCGTAGCATCAGAAAGGAACCTGGTCAACGTAAGGATGTGTCAGTATAATGGCATGATGTTGACATCATAAAAAAAATTGGCAAAATTATAATGATTTTTTCCAAAAGAGGCATATACAGCTGGATAAGATAAATTCCAGCTAAATATGTTAATGTATGTCCTTATTCTGAGAATGTCATGCATAGTTCTTGAATTCTCAGAAAAATCTTGAATCCACAAGACTCTTAAGTTTCTCTGATGGCCAGGCAGCTTGGAATTTGCTGTCTTGTAAGTAGTACTCATGGGCAGAATTCAGTACCACACTACACATGAAGTATTCTCTTGGTTCTTATGTTTATCAGCACATTTCAAGGAAAAACTAGAATATTTTTCTGTATGTAGTAATAAAATATAATGGGAATGATTTTGGAGAACTTCAATAATAGGTTTAGAATCAACAATAGTTGAAGAGGGTTACAATAAAAATTCCCATTGTTTCTACTTAGTTTTCTTTATTCTCCTTTTCCTCAATAATTAGAAAAAGTTAATCCTTCTGACCCTTTTTCCAAGAAGTCATAATAATTTTATTTTTACAGAGACAGTACCTCCTATGTAATGGGTAAGACTTACTCTCACCTTTTGTGTGCAGTTCATTTTTTTTTCTGGCCTTTTTTTCACTTATATTCTTCTCTTTTCCCTTCCTTTAATTTACTCCTTCTCCTTTTATACTAGACTCTCCCCATGACTTGATCCAGAATAATGGCCCTGACTCTTGACTTAAGTGGCATCTCTGTAACAACCTATTTGGTCATTTGGGGTCTGAGGTTACACAGGGAAAATCTGTACTAGAACTTGATTTGGTCATCATTAGTCATTTCTGCAGTTTCATCCTGTTTGAGTTGCTCACAATACAGGTTGAAAATGTGTTAGGGAAAGTGTCGTGGTTGATACAATGTGTCAACTTGGCTGAATGACTCGGTAGCCTGGTTCCCTATTGGTGGGAGCCCCACTCTGGGGTACCATTGGTTCCTCCCTGGAGCGTGACCAGGGCCTGCCTAGGATATGATTGGCTTGCTCCCTAGCGCGGGATCAAGGGCCCATCCTGGGGTATGATTGGTTCCACCCTAGGGCGCAATGGGCCCACATCAGAGTGACTGAGGCACAAAAAGACTTTTTAAAGGGCTGAGGAAGGAGTCAAGACTTCACTTCATTGGAGAAACTTCAGTCTTCACATTCAGCCTGGACTTCAACATCTGGCTTGCAGCGCAGACTCTTTGGCCTCCAGCTTGGATCTCTCACCATCCGTCGCAGACTTTTCAGCGTCCATTACAGACACTTCAGTCTTCCATCGCAGACCCATCAGCCAACAGAGACTTACACGGAGTGCTTCAGTGTAGTCCAGACCTCAGGATTGAATTCTTCAGTCTGGAGCATGCAGACGCCCTGTGTGTGCCTCCTCATCTGACTCTGTGGCTGACTATTGTAAGTCTATCTTATAATTCCTTATAGATTGTATATTTCATGTTAATATCCATTCCTTATATTATATCTATTCGGTTCCTCTAAGTAAAACCCTGACCAATGCAGAAGGGAAATCACATGAGAAGGAGGCACTGGACAGTCTTTTGTTAGACTTGTGAAGATCTTCGGGGACCAGTTTCATGCTCCAATCATAAGACTATCATTTAGCTCTTAAAACAGTAGAAGATTTAGAAGTCTGTCCCCGGAGTCTGCTGTATCAGACACACAAGCAATCAAGGGCTAGCATCTCTGGGGCCTATCCTTCACCTTCATCAGAAACCGATGAGAGAATTCCCAAATGAGTTCCCCTCAGCTTAGTATACCAGAATATTATGCTCACTTCCTTAGGTGTCTGGGATAGAGCATCTTGCCTTATTTTGTTCTTAGTACACTGCCTGTGTAGTTTATATTTATTTTGATTTTTCCCCAAAGAACAACTTGCAGCTAAGGAAGCATCCAAGACAAATATCTTTAAGTTGAAGAAGTTAGTCAAGGCAATGAGGTAAAATAATTTAACCCAAAGCTGCATAGTAAATACTGTCTGTGTCTCTCCAAGCATGCAGTCATATTTTATCCTTGCTTTATTTTGCATTTTAATTACAGATATGTTCCATTAAATGACTGTCCTGTTCTGCACTATATAGCAAATTTTAAATTTATGGATTTCTTATTCTTAATGAGGATCTGTAGTCCAGATTCACTGTTTTCAACACGATAGATGGCTTTTCTCCTAAAATCATTTTTACCCATTACTCTCACTAGAACTCTGGTAGATTTTCGGAGAGACAGCTATTTTCACTTTTATTTCTAAAAGCACAAATCCCAGTAGATATCTTTCCTATTTGTTGTTCGTTTAAAATACAAACAAAACGTCTTATTCTAGACCTATTTTGTAATCGCATAGTTCCAGATGAATTCCTCCTGGAACTGAGTTCCAAATGAATGCTATGTTGTTTTCATTAAAATTCTATTCATAATGAAGCAATAATAAAAATCTAGTATAGGATGACATATGTTCTGGATGCTATTTCACAAATATAAATATGCAGAAAATCTATTTTCCTTTGTATAAGTTAAAGTAGTGAAAAGATATCATAGCTTCCTGATTTTAAAATTCAAAAGTAGTTTTGATTTTTAATTAATGCCAACTGGTTTATTGAAAATTATTATTTTAGCTGCGCTAATTTATGGGAACAGTGTGATATATACAATGTGTAGCGATTTAATCACACTAGTTAACATCTGTCTCGTTAACATCTGTCTCCTTAATTTTTTAATTTTTTTATTAAAATGTAGTCATTAGAAGTGTTTCGGGGTACAATGTGGTATTTCAACACATTTTTCTGTGTACTGATAAAATTAAGAGAAATATTGTTTCCATCATTATATCGCTTCTTTGGAATGGAAGTGTTTGAGTTCATCTCCTCTAGTCATTCATAAATACACAGCAGGTCACTGTGGGCTGTTCTGCATCTCTGTACATATGGGGGGACCCACTCTCCGGCCACGCACCACTCCCCCATCCCCTTTCCCAGCCACTAGTAATCACTAATGTGTAAACATTCCGATCAGGGTTTTCTTTTAACAGCTACATATGGGGCGGGGGAGCACACTAAATTTGCCTTTCTGCTCCTATCTTATTTTATTTAATGTGATATCCTCCAGTTTCAACATTTTGCTGTGAAGGACTGGGCATTCTTTTTGCAGCTGTATACTACTCCATCATAAGGACACCTTTTCCTGATAAGGCTGGAACTCACAGACTCAGCCTCACTGTACACACTGCTATGGAAGTGGCACCTGCTAACCCACTGTACCCATGGGTTGCAATGTCACCTGCTTACCCCATCTGTGGGTCAGGTGCCTTCACCTAAGTTTAACTTCCATTGTCCTATTTTACTTAGAAATACTTGGTTCTGGATTTAGATTCTGCTGTGGTTTAAATCTAAAACACCCCTCCCCCAGAGTCCTCTTTGTCTGGAGGGTGCCTGGGATGTGGGGGCACCACAGTCATTAGGCGGCCCATCCACTATGCATTCAGTAGCTCTATGGACTGTTGCACACGGAGCCTAGTTGAAGGTGGGTCCCTGGGGCTCAGCTGGAAAGGTATACTTTGCCTCTAACTCCTCCTTTGTCTCCCTGCTTCCTGGATACCATTCAGTTCTTTCCCTCCTAAGCATGGACCTAGACCAGGAGCCAAAATGGATCTCCCTTCCTTTGAATTGTGGGTTTGGGTATTTTGTCTCAGCAACAGGAAAGTGTCTAAGCCAATTACTTTTCCCTCTACAAATTATTAAAAGATTTTCAGACCCTCAACTCAGATATCCTTGAAAATTAAATAACGTATGAGGTCTTAACTAACTCAAACACTTCCAATACTGAAGTGATGCACTGCTGGCCACTAGACTTGCAAACCAAAAGAAGATTAATAATGGCACTTTCTTAGAAGCTATCAAGATCACTTAAGTTAAAGAAAATCTGTAAAATACTTAAGTATATGTTAATCCAACTATTATACTTGCTACCAATGAGATCTCCGTATAGTGACTGATATTACTACCCAACCAGTCTTTTCCTACGTGGCAAACAGGCTTTGTACTAAACAGAGAGGGTGGGTCAGGTTGGGAAGATTTGTATAAATTACAACATGAATCATATGTTCTGAATTGTCAAGGTTAAAGTCTCATACTCAAGCTAGGAAATTTCATTTTTCAATATCGATAAAGATCTAAAACATAATATTAAGACAGCATTAAACTTTACTTGTGAACCTTTATCTGTACTGCAAGAGTATAATTATTGAAAAAATTTTACTAGAATGAGAAAAATGTGAAGTAAATAAAACTTTTATTAACTTCATAAAATTTTAAGTAGCACATTCTCACCCTTATTTTTTTTAAAAAAAATATTCCTGGCAATTAAATATTAATTTTATTTTTGAAAGCAAGGGCACATTTTAAATGTAGCAAGATTTAAGCAGAAATGGAAGACCTCAATTCACTTGAGGCCACTTAAAGAAAATAAATTGAAAGCTTAGTTATAAAAAAAAGTAACATAATTGCATTAAGTTCTTCATAGCAATGTACGTTTAATTGTCTCTGGCATAGGACGATTAACTTTTGAAGGAGAGACTAGGTCTTGCCTAACTTTGTAAGCTTCGTACCTAGCTCCTTGCGGAAAGTAAGTATGGACTGGGAACTACACTTGCCATATTAGAGAACAGAAAGTAAAGAGTTTTAAATGTTCCAAAAAAATGTTCAGATGTGGATTACAAATCCATGTTCTACCCAGTTAGTAAAGTACCAAAAAATCAATGACAAATGGGGAGAGACCTTGCAGTAGGAAATAAAGAGGAAGAAGACTGACAGGACCCAGCTGCAGAGAGAGACAAATAAAGTGTGAGTACCAGAGCGAACAGTAGGACAGAAACACAGGGAATGATGGCGATGGGACAAGATGGCATAGAATATGAGCAAAATTTAATTATTGGGGTGCCTTCTTACAACATGTAATAAATGCCTTTCCATGACCTGGAGTTTGTAGACTGAATGTCTCATTATTTGTCTCTGAAATGTGATCTGACTGATTAATTACTGTTCAGTTTTTCTACTCTGTTTTTCCTCGTCACAGCAGCAGGCTACTACACAAAAATATCCCTCGAATAGTAACAGTCAGGTGAGGACCAATGCTGTATTCAGCTCCACCTTAAGGATCTCCACTCCTCTAACTGCAACTGAACAAATGCCAGGGATACAGCTCTGTGTCATAGTGCCTGCCTGGCAAGTGCAAGGTCCTGAGTTCAACTCCCCACAACAAAAAGAAGCATAATGTAATTGAATCTTTTCATGGAGTGAAGAGTGTCTTTGAGATTAAAATAAACATTATTTCATTGTTATTTATGATGAAATCTTCTTACCAACACCCAACACAATACTGGTCACATGACATAAAACTAAAACATATTTCTAAATTCGGGTTCTTGGTTTCATGTTTTTAAGGAACAATGTTAATCATGAAAAGGGCATTTTTGAAACTTGGTGTGCTAGTACTCAAATCAATCTGTATAATCAATTAGCTATATCACTTTCAATTTTATGACACTGTCTGTGTCTTCCCTTTTATGTCTCCATAATTTAAGTAATGATAATTTATTTGATTAGTTTGAAGTAAAGGACAGTGCTGAAGCCCTCATCAACTGTAAACAGCCATTATTCTGGCTGGGAACCACTGATCAATGCATGTGACCACTGGCCCCTATCACAGTCCTTCTTTCCCATTCACTGCATCTCTGGGTTTTGTTTTGTTTGGAAAGATCTGAAGTAATAGAAGTTCATCACTATGGTTACATGCAATAAGATATACAAAAGGCCCTCTGCTTACATCAGAAGCCATAGATTACTCTCAATGAAATTTCAAGGGATAGAGCATGCTTCAGAAGGCAATAGGTCTTAAAAATAATCCACCTTGGGCTGGGGAGATAGCTCAGTGGTCTAAGTGCTGGCTCAGCAAGTGGAAGGACCTGGGTTTGATCTCCAGGACTGAATGCCATCCTGGCCACTGACACCAGGCATGGTGATGCACGCCTTTAATCTCAGCACTGAGGAGGCTGAGACAGCAGGATCACTGAGTCCAAGCTGCATAGCAAGACACTATACATAATGAACATGATTTTTTAAAAATTTTAAACCATTTTACTGCCAACCACCTCTGAATATCTAAATGAAAAGTGACCACGTACAGAAAAAGGCTATATTTCATCTTTCTTCCCATTTCCTTTCCTATCTTTGCTTCCATTTTCTTCCTTTTCAATATTTCTAGGCAATGATCAAGAATCACTGTAAGTGTGCAAGTAGCTTTATAGATATAAAGGTGCTTTGTTTAGTGCAATATAGTTTCTGATCATTCATACAGACTTATAATGTTTGCAATTTAAAAAGTGGCCATGTTTCTAATTAATTTATTATCTATAGATGTTCAATTTTCCTGATTATTCCTCAATTTTGGCTGTAGGCTTCTCTTCAAAATTGGACCAAAAAAAAAAAAAAAAAAAAAAAAAAGAGTAGTCTAAAAGCTGTTACAGAAAAATATCCTTCGGTGAGACTTGCTTCTGCACCAGAAGGTAGTCTGCACCCAGGACCATAGCAGTTGTGATTGGTGCACAGAGACCAGCAGTGGGATTCTGGAGGGTGTGGGGCTAGGTTCAACCTCAAACACAGCATGGGCAAGTGGAGTTTTATAGTCAAGAAACAAACATGGGAGACAGCGGATGGAGAACTTCTGCAGCAAACATCTATGTTCAGAAGTGAGATTCTGGCTTATCTGATCCAGTAGGTCCTGTTAAATCCTTGGGTAGGTCACTATTGAAATAAACTCCAGTAACTTTCAATTTAAATCAAATATATCTCTAAATTTGTCGATTTTATTAGTTTCTATAAAACAGCCTGAGATGTTGCCGTGACTATAGTTACAGTGGATCATAAGAAAGAAAGCAGCATGATATAGAATGAGTTATAAGATTCACTTAGAAAATACCTTCCTCTGATATCAATATGCATATTATTGGCAGGCAATGTGATTAACATATCTAAGAAGTATAATAACGAAATGGTGTCAATTAAATAAAAAACTATTATTGCTATCTCAGAAAACTAAACCAGGCTAAAGGAATAGTACAAAAGAAAGGACTATTGGACAGGACGTGCAATCTAGGAAAAAGGAAAATAAGAAAACCAATTAAAACAATGGTCAAACACTTTAAGATTAAGAAGGGCAATCAATGGGATTAAACTACAAGACAAATGATGGAGTCAACAGAACGTCTGGAAAAATGCCAAGAAGTTGCTAGAAGATGTTTCCAGATCTTTCTTATAATTAGCTCAGCCTATCTAGACTTATCTGTACTACCTAAGCTCTAAAATTTGAGTAGCGAAAGTAAGCAGGATTTTTTCATTAGTCACTTACATAGTGATGCGTTTTTGACCAGAAATTGATGGCAGAATGGTGGAAGAAAAGGGAGGTCCCAATTTGTGAAGACAACAGAGAATCCAGTACTGTTCCTAATGGCTGTGCTGATGCCAGAGCAGCTCCTCAGTACTTTCGGTTTGCACTTTGCTCATCCCTCACTTGACAAGGTGATGTACAAGATGACTTTTGGAGTCAGAAGCAAACAAGAGTTATGAAGCACTGCTATCGTCTTACTTGTTAAGTAGAATCCTTGCACAGAATCTAGGTCTAATCCCTGGTTTCACTCATGTAGGGCCTGGGATCCTGCCCCAGCACCCTGCCACATACCATGTGGCCTATACATAAAGAAGGCTGTCATTACACGGATGTTATCAGTATGTGTGTGTGATATATATGTCTATCTGTACTGATTCAATTAATATTTTTTCAGTAATGTTTGTATTAGTAGCTAATTAAATTAACCTTTTCATTACTATTCATTCATTCATAATAAGAAACTACATAACATTCTAATAGTAAGATTAAAAGAACTTTTGAAAAAGGATAACCAAGTCACTTTATACCATCCCAATGCAAAAACTAAAGGTCTTGACTTTCAAAAACATAGACTATGCACAGAAAAGTGATACTAGGTCTTTATGATAAACAAATGACCAGTAACAAAGTATTCCCTCAAGAAGCACCACTACCTCTGTGACCACTCTTGTAAGCTTGATCTCTCCTTCCTTGATGACTTTGACAATCATTCCATCCTGTTCAAAGAGGTGACTCTGATCTGGAGACCAGTCATCTTAAGCTAACTTAAATGATTACAATCAATGAGTAGCAAAGTGACCTAAATAGAGTGACTCTCTGAAAACAAGATAGAAATCTTCCTCAGTGTGTTCACTGACTCTAACACAAGCAGACTAGTTGGACTGCTTGAAGTAGACTTTCCACAATTGTTACCATTTAACTCAAGATCTGAAAAACAGGATATAAGATTCCCAACCTACCAAGGCTCCAACTCAGTATGTTATTTAGATGTCTTTATGATCTGACCACAATCACACAGAAAAACTCTAGGAAAAGTTCTGGGCTTGTTGAAAATTTTGTGTCTTTCGGGTGCATTTAATGCAAAAGATACCTCTTCTTCAGTTGTCATAGGCATTATAATATTGGAATCATTAGTCTTGCAAAAAGTAAAATGTCTGAGTCAATGCATCTATATTCCATCAGCCACCCATTCTATTTATCTCACTCAAACCTACAGCTTCTGCTCACGTGCATCAGAAGACCTTCACTTCCCATTACACTGAGAAGGTGAAAGCAATCAATCGCAAGGTGCGCTTCAGAGGCTCCCATGCATATACCCACTGCCTCCACGCCAAAATTCAAAATTCTCTGCCTTCCTGGCACCCCATGGAGCTCTACTCTAAATGATCCTTTCCCTTAACATAAAAATATTTTGCAATAGCACTTATTTATTAAAAAAAAAAAAACTTTCCTCTACATATCCTCCTCTCACTGTTCCCCTTTGGAACAAAATTCAAATTCTATAGTAAGACTGCCATATTTTATCCACATAATGGCTTTGAACCTAATTTCCTTAATTTGTATGGTAAAATAGCCTCTTTCGTATTATCGCTAATGTAGACAGAATCTAAGATCTGACAACCAAGCTCTCGCAATCTCCCTTCCATTCAACAGTGATCAAGGCATTTCAAGATGATATAAAATCATAATTTAAATAACAATACTGTTGATAATATACAAGGCAGCACAAAATCCAGCTGCTTTCTTTGTAATTGTACTGGTTCCCAAACAGCACTGTCAGCAAAAACTGATTTCTTCACACACTTCAGCAGAGTTTTAAATGACTCTTAAAACAAAAGACATAAAAGAATGTGTTTACATTAAGAGATACTATCACCAGTATGCTAATTTCTATCACTAATATTTTTCTTATATGACGTTGAAAATAACTCATTCCAATCTAATTACATATAATTATGTGAAATATATTATACTTGAAATATTTAAATATGTTATTAAATATTTAAATCATAAAAAGAAAAAGTCCATTAATTAACTTGGTGGTATAAAATATAGATGGCATTGGATAAACAGGGAAAAGGACCACTAGAAGAATCTTACACTCCCACTTGGTACTTAATAAACATTACTGTCCTATTATACTCAACAAGGAAGGGTAGCATCTGTTTTCCTTTCCTATTGGTATGGACAATTATAATCATTATCTTAAAATAATAATAGTATTTGAGATTAACTTTTTTCTTTTCTCCAATAATGTGTTTTTTTAACAAAAGAATTAGGACCGTATGACTAGGTCCAACTGCGCAAAGAATTCTGTGGCTGTTTTCTATTTATTCCAAATGGAAGTTTTTATCAAAATTTGGTTATAACTCCGACAAGCCAGGAATGGTGGTGCACACCTGCATTTCCACACTCTGTAGGCTGAGCTGGAAGACTACAAATTCAATCTTCGCCTGGGCAGCTTGGGCACTTAGTGAGGCCTTGTCTCAAATTCTAAAAGCAAAAAGGTAATAACAAAATTAAAAAGGCTGGGAATATTGCTCACTGCGAAGGCCATGACTTAAGACCTAGTACCTCCAAAAAACAAAAGAAAATATCAAGTTATTAAAAATTATGTATGCTGGCAATAAAATATATGTATTTCTTCAAATGTAGCATGTATAGAGTTGGATGGAATATTTACATCCTGGGCTATAAAAAGTGAAGGGAACTATCATGTAGAGGCAGCACTGGATACAGCCATTTGGTCCCTGATCTGAAGCCAGAGAAGCTGACATGCAGTGTGATCAGTTTTAGGTTCACGCAGCATAACATGCTGGCAGAATGTCACATAAGCTTCAGCTCCTTAGCATTTGTCGTTGATCATTTCCAAAGCTGTTTTTGGTATCATCTGGCTCAACCAGCTCACTTAATTTTCACTATGAAAATTAAGAAACTGAAATTTCTGGAAGCACCGCAGGACTATGCCAAACTTACTGAGGAGTAAAGAGAGATCCGAGGCTTGAACCCAAGTTCCTTACTTGCTCTAAGAGTAATTAGTTTCCACTCATTTTGTAAAATGTACTAGATGAGATGCTACTCTAAAATGTGCAAAATTGTTGTTTTAGTGTTTAAAAGTGATTTTGAGGTTTGAAAATTATGATTTACCTTTTCCTCATAAGCTAAATAGGGATATATATATATATATATATATATATATATATATATATATTTAGAATTATTTTATTGTATTTTTCTTGTTTCAGAACTTTTATTTTTTAAAAGTGTAAGCATATTTTACCATATATTTTGTAAGTTGTAACACTTAAGAGTCTAAAATATAATATTCCTTAAGTCTAATTTCTGTCTCTTGAAATATGTTCAATTGGCAATAGATCTTTCAAGAAACAGGAATTACAATCCTTTACCACTAATGTTTTATTAATAATTACTTATATCTTTAAGGAAAATTCATTTATTGCATGAAAAAGTTTTACTGAAGGGGGGGTGAGATTGGTGTTGTGTACAGTCTGAACACAAAAAGTTACACTACTTTTTAAATCTCCAAATCTGAATATCAGAAAGTAGCAGAATATTCTATTCTAAATGACATTCCCTGAAAGATGTGCCCTATGCTAGCATGCCTGGTCCAGCTCAATTTTGGACTTGTCCTAACTAAGTATTTAAAAAGTGCTCCTTTTACTCACAAAACATTTTGATTGCCCTAATATCGCTCTCTCATGCCTCTGTGCAGTTGCACTCGGTATTTCCTTTACCTTGGCTTCTCTTTCCTAAATGTCCACCTGGAAAAATTACACGCTACTGCCCAGTGTTCCACTTTCCCAGAAAGATTTCTTTGCACTGAGTGCTTCTGTTCCTCATTACACAAATTCACTGGTTTTAATTAGCCTGCTCAACTTATGTCCATGAAGTTTCAACAATTAACTATAAGAAACACTACAGTAAGAGAGTTCCTTAAAAGCAAACCCATCAGGTTCACAGTAAAGAACTATTATTTATTACCAAGTTCCCTGTTACTTCCTCTATAGAGATAAACAGACAGAGGAACAATAAAGTAATTATAAAGTCTAAAATTGATGATGATATTATCCCATTCATATATATGTAAAGGTATGTATGCATATGCTATATATGAATATCTATATATAAAATATATCACAGGCATATTACTTTACAGTACCTATGTGAAATTTGCTCAGGGATCCCCAGAACATGCCAAAATAATAGATTTTCAAGTGCTTCGTACAAAATTGTGTGAGATTTCCCTATAACTTATGAACATCTTCCAGTGTACTCTGAATCATTTCTACAATACTCATACAACCTAATATAATATTAATGTTATGAAACTAGTTGTTATAGTATATTATTTAAAGAACGATGACAAAGAAAAACTGTGTTCAATATGGACACATTTTTTTTATCCACAGGTGGTCAAATGCACAGTTGCAAATCTCATGTAAACGGAGATTTGATTGTACATTTATAATATCTATAATGCACTATATGCAATTCTCATTTTTTATACTTAGCCTGAAAAAGACATAAACCAACCCGTGCAAAATGTCTACTTTCTAGAATACATATAAACAGAAATTACTTATACACATGTAGTTTGCATAAATTCAAAGAGGTGAAGGTGGGTGAAAATTCTCCAATTCATTTTGACCTTCATATAACATGTTTATTTACCATATGTGATCATGTTTCATTAACTTGGCATTCATTTTCACATATTTAGTATCTCCAAAATCTAAAAATTATTACATCATGTAAAACTAAAATTACAACCATTAACAAAAGAAATAAAGTGTATGATATTCAGAAAGACAGTGATGATAAGCTCAAGTAGCTATGGTATAGAGTTACCTTCTTTTCTGGAGGGTTAATAACAAGTTTTCAGACCAAAAAGTTAGAGAAAAAGTAAGACTACAAGGATCGCCAATATTTTGGCCTTGGCCCTTCAAGGTCAGTGAGGACTCAGGACATAAGAGTGCCTCTACTGTAATATCCTATAACTCAGTGGTGTCCCAAATTTTCTGTTAAGGAGTTTATCGGGCTACAGAGGAAAGGGATCAATGATGTATAGTGTGCCTAAGGAGAGTCACCTAGAGAGAAAACATTCTCTCAGGCTTTCACAGAGAGCAAACTGGTCAAGCAATGGCCATGACTCATCCAGATGGCTGACACTTACAAAAGCTCCACAAAACGCTGTACATGGTTTCAAGGTAAATCCTGAGGAGATTTGACTGACCTTGGGAGATACCAAAGTTATGTGTTTTGTTATATAGGTCTTGTTTACCTTGGCCTTAACCATTCAGCAGAAATGTTTAACCATGAGGCATAAAAAGTAAAGCCAGATTAGTATGCTGAGCTGTAAAAGGCTCAAGTCAACAGCTTCTGACATTGTCAGTTTTGCTGATAACGCACTATTATGGAATAGTGATCTATACATGCAACTACTGCATCTTAGCTCAATGAGAAGAAATAGTTGTACCAATAGTGTTTAGGAATGTTATCATGCTTACATCTTGTACTCTGAACAACTACTATAAAGACAACAATACGCATTGTATTAATTAATGTGGCTGTCCTACTAATGTGTTGTGAAACTGTCTCATTGGTATTTCTTATTAAAAGTAGTAAAATTTAAAAAAGAAAAATTATAATGTTCAACCAGGCTCTTGTGGTAGGCAGAAGGACTAGAGCTACAGAAATACTGCTATGGCCAGTATCCTATTTCAGTTTGGATGATCAGAAAAAAAATATTTTTTTTTAAATTGAAGTACCTATAGTACTTGGAGGAGCAAAATTCCCTGAGTGACAGGACATCCCAACAAGACACCTTCTTATATTTCCATTCAGGATGAAGTGAAAGCAGTGCATGGGTAACTTGCTGAAGGAGGCCAGACCTACTCGTGTGCGTGCCAATAATAATGGGGGAAACTCATTTAAAAAGTGATAGCAAGAAAAATTTCTCCATTTAAGTATGGACACAATTTTTTATTTTGGCCACAGGTGGTCAAATCCACAGTTGCAAATATATGATAATCAAGCTAGCCTTTCATGGAATAAATACACACAACTGAGAAAAACTCTTCTACGTAAAATGAATCAGACTCTGTAAGAAACAAAGTGTAAATAAGATTCGAAAGGTAAACCAATATTGTGAAAGGGAAAGAAGCTGCTCATAAAGAAAGAACAACTGGGATGGGGAAAAGGAAAAAAGGAGGAGGGGAAAAAAATTATATATATATATATATATATATATATATATATATATATATATATATATACACAAGATGCCTAAGATAAATTATATATATATATATATATATATATATATATATACACAAGATGCCTAAGATAAGTGTACTACTATCTTCTATGAGTTTATTGAAAAGAACAGTTATTGCTATATTGCTTGATTTATTTTTGCATACATGGATCTGCTAATCTGAGGAACTACTTTAAATGTAACAATATGCAATATACTAACCATTGTTAATTTCCTATCATCCTGCTTTGAAATTCTTCATAGCTTTGGGTTTTTTTTTTTTCTGTCTTTAAAGTAAATACATAAAACTAACACAAAAGAGAAAGAACCTAAATAAATAAAGAACAAGACATTCTGGAGTAAACATGACCATCCTAGTATGAGAAGTGATCTTTAAAATAATACCTATAATCTGAGATTCTCTAATATATACATTTTTAAGGTCAGTGAGATAGCTCAGTAGATTAAGCATCTGCTTTGGCAAGCTCAGGGACCAAGATTCTATCCCCAGTCCCACATGCAGTGCCAATCCCACCTCCAGGGTGCACTGAGCCTGTTATCAAGTCCAGGCCTGGTAGCGCCGGCCTATATTTCCAGCACTAGGGAGGCTGAAAACAGGAGGATCACTATTAGTTCAAGCTGTGTAGTGAGACCCTGTACCAATTACATAAAATTTAAAGCAATAAATAAAAGTATATACCTATTTATAAACAAGAACAAAATGATATGCCAAAGAGAATACTAAAATAATTATAAAAGTTATGAAAATTAAGAATAAAATTACCATTTCTGTTATTTGTTTTTGCTTTTGTTTTTACTCTTCAACACAAAATTGAAATAAAAAAGAATAAAATAGCCAACCTAAAAAGATAATTCAGTAGTTTAACTGAAAAATATGAAGATGTAGCCCAAAATATAAAGCAATAAAGCCACTATGTGAAAAGACGCAAGATAAAGATTAAGACAAGAGTATAAAGAGAACGGGTCCAACATCCACTGAGAAGCAGCTTTAGTGATCAAGATGAAAGACGGTGAAGAAAAAGAAAACTTGTATGGCAGGTAGTCTCTACAGCCTTAGCCCTGACATTTCAGATAAAAAGGTTCAATAAATGTAGTTCATGACAAATAAAAAGAAACCCCTAAGTCTGGGCATGGTGGTGCATACCTGTAATCTCAGCACTGAAGAGGTTGAAAATAGGAGAATCACTAGGCACCCAAGCTACATAGTGAGACCCTATACCAAATACATAAAAAAGCAACCTCTAACTATGTTTTAATAGGACAGCCTATTAAAAATCAGGCTGTCCACACGTTTCATTTCCCTGGGGACTTCACTTTTCTTTGATGTTCAAATTATTTGGACCTAGTGGCTCAAAATTTTGCTTCTTTTTGTCTCTTCTGTGCTTCATTTCTCAATAAATGATGGTACACAGGTTTCTTACTTGGAATGTCATCTACATTTTGAAAACTCCTAGTTTTCTAACTCCATTTTCTACTTCTCCCCCAAATCACTGGCATCAAATTAATCCATTTCTGTAATCTAAGAGAACTACTACTATGTGGCCAAAATAGGATTTGTCCCCACTTCATATTCCACACAGCTTCTCTTGCAGTTGTTCCTATCCCAGTAATTGGCCATGTTATTCACTCCATTACTCAACCACAAATCACTTTTTTTATGTATTTAGTACAGGGTCTACAGGGTTATGCTACACAGATCAAACTCATAGCAATCCTCTTATTTTCAGCCTTCCACATGCTGGAATAACAGGTGTGGGCCACCACACGAAGTCTCAGTTGTCCTCTTAGCACATGTCAGGAGAGGAGCCAACACAGCACCGTGGTTTGAACATTCCTTGCGTTGGATTAAGCAGTCACTTTAATCCACTGAGCTATCTAGCTGACCCTGTACATCACATTTAATTGTTTTCTTCTTCCTATGCATACAATCTGTCAGCTAGACGAACATCAAACATGAATTTGCAGGGAAAGTATGTCCAAAAAGAGCAATGACTCCATAAGACAGTGATGAAGTTGCACTTTTCTCTCTCGGACTCTGTGTTCATTATAGATCACATCTAAATCAATACCTTTGTAAGGACATAGGAGTGCATCTCCCTATCTATGGTATAAGACTGGCATGTTCTATAACAAAACTTACATGGTATTTTCAGTGCTAGAGATTGGTCTCAAATCATCAAAGTTATTTAGTAAATGAAAGGAAAATTCTATAAACCTTGAAAATATAAAGTGATAAAAAATAAAACTTAGTTGACAGACATAAATACAGAAGAAAATCTAGGGGAAAAACTCTCCCCTCTTACAAAATAGGAAATTATAGGCACTTTCAAAAAGGGATAAATTAAAATAATGATGGATTAGAAATTTTAAGAAGGTAAGTAATAATAGAATTTCTAGTATTTAGCATTTTCTTCAGTGCTTGTATTTTTACTATGGCATATATTGCCGCCATAACAATTAAGTTAACAAATTTACAAAAGTATTGATAATATATCAAATAATTGCATCAACTCATTTTATGCCTTGTTTTTCAGTTTTCTGAGCAAGACTGTATAAAGATACACCAACTTTTATTTCACTGTTGATCAGTGGCATAAAGAACAGAAATACTGATCTAGAATACTACAGTGAAATTCTTATTTTTAATTCGTTATAACAGTATGAAGATTGGTTATCTACTTTCCTGTCAAATAAGTTGATACAGCATATCTATTAAAGAATTGTATGAAAAAAAAGAATCTATTGAGACCAGAAGGGTTCAAACACTGATGTACTAAAATTCACCTGCCGAAAGCCCTGCAGGACTCCCAACCCCTCCAAAGAGAAACACTACAGTTTTCAACACATGAAATATATCTATTGTCCCAATGCTGCTTATTGTCCTACTGTTATATTAATAAGCATTGAACTATTTTTACCTTGAATAATGCATGGCTTGGTGGCCTGCGATGTTAAAATAGAAACTTGTCGTGTGCTTCATCTCATTGGTCTCTCCAGTGGCCTCAATCCAGTGTCCTACTGGGACACAGTAGACGCCATCCACCAAGTTGCTTTCATTAAAAGTACAGCAACGATCATGGTGAGGCCCATTGCCTAGAACAAGAAGAAATGACAAACAGATCAATTAAATCAGCATTTTGCTTAAACAACTTCAAACTGGCTGATACAAAATTAATTCTATGGTAAAAATGAACATAAAGCTGCTTAACCTACACATTTTAGTGTGAACAAAACTACAGCAAGGGAACAGCAGGCATCTGCAGAGTCCTTAGAGTATATGAGGTTTTTTAAAGACCTTAACAACTCTTTCAGAGCTTAATAGTATTTCTTATTGCCCCAAGAGCCCTTTATTTTTTATTTATTTTTATTTTATTTTTTATGGAAGGATCTACAAGGTGTTCAGGGTCTCACTACTAGCCTGGACTCGTAGTGATCCACCTCTTTACAGCCTCCCAGGAGCTGGGATTACAGGCATGTGCCACCACATGCAGTCTCAATTGTCATCTCAGTACACCATAATTTTCTCATTCTGGTATGCAAATTTGTAGCCAAAATCAGTATCTTAGCAGCTTCAATAATCAATGTATTGATACAAATATACTAATAAATAAAAAATAAATGTGCATATGTAAAATAATTTGCGGGTAAAATAGGGGGTTTTATTACTTACAGGTAAGGAAACTAATTCTCATGGAAATTTACTAGGTTTCTGACTATCAAATACAGAGAAAGTGGTAACCTTAGTTCTCAACTTTTCAGACAGCTCACACCTTCATACCCCTCTGCCTACATCATCTGTTCAAAGACATGCTATCTGCTTTCCCTCCTTCCTTCGTTCCTCCCTTCCTTCCTTCCTTTCTTCCTTCCTTTCTTCTTTCCTTCTTTGAAAACATAACTTGCTCTAATTCACAATTTAGCTGAGCAGTGACTAAGTTAGTTGTAATGGTGTAGATGTTTGTGTGTTCCCCAAACTCCTACATTGACACCAGAATCCACAAGGCATTGGTATTAGGGAATGCAGCCTTTGGAAAATGATTAGGTCATTAGGGAAAGGGTTGAGAGTTTGATTGTGACAGTGTCCTTCTAAGAGAGCCTCCTCAATCCCTTCTACCACAGGAGGACACAGAGGCATGTGCCATCTACAAGCCCAAAAGTGAGTGTCCTCACTAGCTATCAAATCTGCTGCTGACTTGAGCTTGTTCTTTTCCACCACCAAGGTGATAAGGAGTAAATTATGTACTTTTAAGCCACTTAGTCTATGACATCTTGTTACAGCAGTCCAAATGTAGTATGACACTAGGGAAACTTGTTTATTTTTAGTGAACTTTCTTAAGTGATCCTATCATCTCAGGTCATTCTTTACATTACCTGTACTATAGTGAAATGAAAATATATGAACAAAATGAATTGCAGTTCTTATAAATACAAAAATTCAACTCATTTGCTACTTGCTCTGTATTCCAAAATGTTTAATCTTAAGTTGCTTGGTAAAAAATCTAAGATGAATCCAAGACTTCCTTCTACGGACTAGAAGGCACAGGATGACTCTCTCAATAAATAGTTACTGACTGTCATGGTTTGTATCTAGTTTGTCCCCCAAAGCCTCATTTAAATCATGGGGCTGTCAAGCGCATAGCTCAAGGGGTGGGGCCAAAGGACGGGGAGGGGCTTGAGGAGCGTGGCCAAGGGAGGCGCGAACCATTAAGCTGACAGCACACGCTGTCAGACAGGTCGCCCATTTCCCCAGGCAATGGTCTCTCGGAGGTATGGAGCGAATCATCCTGAATATGGCGGTATAGTCTCAAGATCTTGCTATGTAATTCAGGCTACTTAAATTATGAAACCTCCAGTAACTGTGACCTAAATAAACCTTTCCTTCCCTAAGCTCATGCGTCGGGTATTTGTCCCAGCAACGAGAGAAAAGTAACTAAGACACTGAACTTTGTAGGTCAGACTTCTTTCTTTCTCTTGATGGCTATATGACACTATGCCATTTCTCCATCTTCCTTGATATTTAACGGTGGTAGCTGAACTACACAAGCAATCTCAGTTTTACAATATATCCAACAAAATATTAGTAAGACTAAAGGTATCTTTATGTATGCTGATTTAATTGATCTGTATGTATATACAGAAATATATGTATGTATACTAATGCTATTTTAATAGCAGATACTGAGAACTATGTACATTTTCTTTCATGAATATTCATTAAGATAGGGACTGTGCTTAGCTATGTTAAAGATTTAGGTATTTACCATATGAGCAATTTAAAGTTTCTGAACTATTTTAAGCAGTTATATAACGTAACTAAACTCTTAGTTGGAAAAAAATGTTTATAGAGCAAAAAAATAATTCAGGAAGGTTAAGGTGGAACTAGACAGTCTATTTAAGAGAAGACTCCATCAACTGAGGTAGATGATAATAAAAGCTTTCATTGAAATAAGAAGGATTTGGTGGATTCCAAAGACAAAACCAAAGGACTTGAACAAGAAGACATAGAAGTGAAGAGGAAAGAAGACCAGCCATGATTCCTGATCTTCTCATGAATATAACTCAATCAAGGTAACATTTACTGACAAATGAAATCTGAAACTGATTTTAGCATATGGATTGAGTGCTGTCTGGATATCAAAAACATGTCAAATATAAGGTGGAATTCCTGGTTTGATACCCATATACAAACACCTAAATTGAAACACTAAATAAATAACTAAAAAGTCATCTGAGTGTAGATGGTAACTGAGATAAGGATATAGATGAGCCTAGAAGACAAGCAATCACAGTTGAGATGAAGAGAATAAAAAAAACAAGTTTGAAATCACTTCTATGTTTAACAGCTTAATAGAAAAAACTAACCCTACAGTGCAGCAGAGCAGGAAAAGCTAGTGAGGAAATATAGAGCACACTGAGGAGACAGACGATGACTAGAAATGCAAGCACACTAACTCTGGGCTGGCTGCAAGCTGCACACTGAAAGTGTCGCATCTGGAAATCACAACTGCATAGAGGGAGGCTATTTCCATACCATTTTAAACTGATTAGAATTGGAAGTGTGTTAGTACAAGAATGTATTCATCTTCATGTCTAATATTTAATTTATTCAATAAAAGAGTATGTGACAAACTGGTCAGTGCAATACGCTTATGACAATTTCAGTGTTACCCCTTAAAGCAGCAGAATTATTAAAGAGCTCAAACATACACATACATACATACACACACACACAAACACACATATTACAGTACTCAAGGGAAAATTTTAGCCATCATTATCATCATCTTTCTGAGAAGTGTTTATTGCTAGAACTGACTTTTGAATATTCATTTTTATACATATAGGATTTAGTCAACTTTCACAGAAGTTTTCACTTATAGTAACCCATGCAAACTATTTTATAGTAGTTAAGGTATTTTGGAAAGTAGGCCAGTATTTTATGAAGTTAGCCTAAAAAAAAGCAAAGATGAATACAGAAATAAAATAAAATCTGTTTTAAGGGATCTATACAGGACTATAAAACAAATGTACTTTGCTCTGCTTTCTACAGTGTACCTGAGAACAAGAAACATTATTAAAAACATACACAAGGTAAGTTTGAAAAACAAACAGAACAAAAGAAATGATCCCGGGATACTGAAACCTACAGAACAACATAGTAGTAAATTCACTGTGGTTTTATTTGGATTTTACCTTGTACACCCCATACTTAGCTCTGAAAAGCCAGCAAATTGTAATTCCTACAGGAACAGACAAGAAAATAAAACAGAACTGGAAAAAAAAAAAAGGAAAAACCATAACAAATACACTCTCAGTGAAATTCCACTGGCACACCGTATGGCCCCACATCTATTTGCGCCAGCAAAGGCCACATATGGAGCCTAGACTCGAAGTTTACCAGGCTGTAAAGAAGCACTCATCCCATTCCCTAGGGTAGCATCGGGAAAGTTCAGGTAGGGAGCCGAGACTTTCAGCACCCCTTACCAGGATGAGTGGAGATCAGCGGGGAGATGAACTTGAACTTCCACTCAGCAGTGAGCAAGGGCCCCTCCCCTGCCCAGTGGGAGCTGTGGGAGGAAGCCTACTGCAGACTCAAGACTCTCACCTCCCTCTTGCCCCACAATCAGTGACACCATGTGGGGAGCAGTAAGAAGGCCCTTCTCCATCTCCCAGCCAGCAAGACATCAGTGAAACTCTAATGCAAATGGAATTCTACCCACTTCGGACATAGAGAAGTCAAATCCTTTTGATTATTAATGGAGGCTAAACAGACTTAAAACTAAAGATATGCATAAGACTGACAGGGTAGCACCTGCTTAAGCAGAGTCAGAGTCGGGGATTAAATGCCGTGCCGGCCTGTCCCCAGAGGCCCAGTGAGATAGCAACTGAAACGGTGTGGGGGCGAGCACCTGTAATTGCAGGGTTTGGGAGGCTGAAAACTGATGGAACACTACAAGTCTCAACTATGTAGTGAGACCCTGAACACCCTGTAGACCCTTACCAAATATATATAAATATATATATATATATATATAAAACATAATATATTGTATCAATATGTATTATATCAATATATATATATATATATATATTTTTTTTTTTTTTTGTCTTTTTGAGACAGGGTCTAGCTATGCAGTTTAGGCTGGCCTTGAGCTCACTTTTGTAGCCCAGGCTGGTCTCGAACTCGCACCAATCCTCCTGCCTCAGCCTCCCGAGTGCTGGGATTACAGGCGTGCGCCACCACGCCCGGCTTCAATATATATTATTTATCATAAATTTTTATTTTTTTTTAAAAAAAGAAACTCTCAGCAAAGCAATAAAAGATACAAAGAAGGAGCAAATAGAAATTTTAGAAGTGAGAAATGTAATAAATGAAGTAAAATATCAGTCAATGGGCTCAAACAGCAAAATTAGAGAGACAGAGGAAAGTATTACCGAACTTCATGACAGATTCATAGAAATTATTCATTCTACACAAGGTACAATACAGAGAAAAGGTATGAAGACTTAAAAATATATATATTTTTATTAGGGACTTAGAATTTGTACTGAAATAACAACAAATCTAGCATCCATGTAAGTAACTGGACTTACAGAAGGAGAAGAAAAGACAAGAGGGCAGAAATACGCTTCAGGAAATAATGCCTTAACACTTCAATCTTGAGTACAGTCAAAAAATTTAAATCCAAATAAATCCATACCAAGTCAATCATGTTTATACTTTTTTTTTTTTTTCTGGTACCAGGGATCGAACTCAGGACTTTGCACTTGCCCAGCAAGCGCTTATTGTGCTGAGCTCTCTCCCCAGCCCCAGTCATGTGTATACTTCTAAAAACTAAAATAAAATCTTGAAAATAGCAGGAAAAAAATAATAAGAGAAACGATTCTAGTGACAACAGCTTGCTCATCAGAAGCCATTCAGTGGTTTCCTGCAACAGTGCCTATGGGCCCTGGTCAGGTGATGCTGCCCTGCTCCACAGGAAGCACCTCCAACAGGGACTGAATATCAGTGCAAGGTTGGAAAAGGTGCTTTGGGGGCTGGGAAACAGCTCAGGGGCACAAGCGCCTGCCTGGAAAGTGGAAGGTCCTGAGTGTGATCCCTGGCTATGCAAAGAAAGAAAGAGAGAGAGAGAGAGAGAGAGAGAGAGAGAGAGAGAGAGAGAGAGAGAGAGAGAAAAGAAAAAGGTGCTTTCTTTCTCCTGAGCCATGGAGTATGAGTTATACAGAAATGTCTCTTTAGGAAATAGCCTTCATGAAAGCCTGGATGAGCTCCAACAGTCTCAACAGATCACCCCCCAACTTGCCCTCCAAGTTCTACTTCAGTTCCATAAGGCTATACATTCCGCACTGGCTCAGAGGGTCAGGAACAGAGTCCATTTCAGAGGCTCCCTAAACACATACAGGTTCTGCGATAATGTGTGGACGTTTGTGCTGAACAACGTAGAATTCAGAGAGGTGACAGAACTTATTAAGGTGAATAAAGTGAAAAATCATAGCGTGTGATGGTAAAAATACGGGCTCCAATACTATGGATTGGATAGGAAAAAAGCAGCCTTTGTATGCTGTTGTCAGCTGCTGTTCATCGCTGTTTGAAGAGAGCCATCGAAGAGACTTTTTTATTTATTCTAACGTTGCAGAAATGACCACACTGTGCTGTACTATCAGAATTGCAGCAGGAAAATGCTTACAACTCGATCCTTTTACATTACCTGTACTATAAAGCATGAAGAAATATAACTTTTTTAAAATGACAAATCAGGTTGTAGCCCTCCTAAGTCTTCAATAAACTCATTTTAAAACTCAAAAAAAGAAGAAGAAGAAGAAGCCATTCAGGCTTCAGAAAATAGCATATTTATCAAGTACTAAAAGAAAAGAACTGTGAAGCAAGAATTATTTATCTATTGATCTACCTATTTATGGTATTGGAGATAAAACACAGAGCCTCTGCACCGAGCTGTGTCAGCTATATCATGAGCCCTTTCTTGTTTTCATTTTGGGGCAGGGTCTCACTAAATCAATAAGTTGCATACACTGGGCATAAGTTTGCCTCAGTCTTAGAGACCGCAGAAATTACAGATAGGGGCAACCATATTCAGTTCAAGAATTTTATAATGTATCTTTCATTAATGAAGAAAAAATTTAAACCATGATAAATGAAAGAAAACTAAGAGAATTTTGTCAATTTAACTATCTGTTTAAAATGGCTAATAGGATGTATCTAAAAATAGAATCTTTGCACATCAAGAAAAAAAAAGAGCAAAAGAAAGAGTGCAAGAGACTTCTGCTCTTGGATTTCTAAGGAAAACTTACAACTATCATTATCAGATACACTTCTATCTGTACCCAGAGGAAAGATTTAAGAGAATTAGAAATACAGAAAAAGGAAGATCTGAAAGGAGTCTAGGGCTGGTGAGATAGTCCAGCAGTCCAAAGCACCTCACAAATGCAAGGACCCAAGTTAGATCCCCAGCACCACATGCCATGCCAATCACCAAAACCAGGTGTGGTGGTGCACGCCTGTCATACCAGCACTAGGGAGGCTAAGACAGGAGGATCACTAGGAGTCTGAGCTGCATAGTGAGACCTTGTACCAAATAAACAAAAGATCAAAAATAAATACATAAATACATGGAGTCTGTTTTACTGTAGTTCCCACAAACTGGCATAGACATAACACCAGTCAACTGGAATGTTAGGTAAATATGATGGAGGTGAATGTGGAATTGCAAGAAATTCTTCAAATATGAACTATACATGCTATACTAAGGCAAAAGCAAGAACTAAGAAAAACAGGGAAAAGAAGAGAATGGGACATTTGATTAATCCTTAACATATCAATAATTATATTACATATAAATAAATTAAATTTATCACTTAAAATGAAAATGGCAGAATAGAATTTTTAAAAACTGAGTTAACTATACACTGCTTAGCAAAACTCACCTGAAATTCTATATGGGAGGTAAAAATTAAAGGACAGAAAAATATATAATGCAAACATTAATAAAAAGAAAGCAGATTATATTAATATCATGCAAAGCAGAATTCAGAACAAAGGAAACTACTAGAGGGGAGAAAGTATATGATATTGAAAGTAGCAAGCTGGGCTTGGTGGCACACACTTATAATACAGTATGTGGGAGGCTGAGGGAGGAGGACTGCCCATTCAAAGCCAGCCTGGGCTAAATACTGAGTTTAAGACCAGCCTGGATTACTTAATAAGATTCTGTCAAAAAAAAAATTATGAATCTACCAAAAAGATATACAATTTAAATGTATATATACACCAAGTACTAAAAACAAAACTTGTAAAACAAAAGGGAGAGAAGTGAACGGTACACACAACGAATTTAAGAATTATATTTGTAGACCTCACCATCTGACTGTGAACAACTGATAGGACAGCTACACAGTAAATCAGCATGGATAATAAAACAACTCAACAACACCATCAGCCAATCATATCTACTTGAGGTGTATAAAACATACACACACCAAAGATAGCAGAAAACATACGTGCAATTATCCACAGAACACGTACTGAGGCAGACCACATCCTGAACTATAAATCCAAGAAAGGAAGAAAGAATTGAAACCCATGGGGAGAGCAAAGAAAGAGATGTTAACCAATAAGAAAGAGGCGGCAGGTGGTGCTCTCTCTCGGAGCCTAGACACGCTGAATGGGAGGGGCTACAGGCCCATAGTGATTACTGGTGACGTCAGAGGCCTTCATGGAGAAATGCACCAGTGGAGTCGAGCTGTGTGGCACAGTGGACTGCCGTGGCCGGTGAGTTACCCCAGGTTCAAACATCCCCCAGGAGAGGGACAATGAATGCTGTTAGCCATCTTGGAGAGGGGCCAACTGAGCTCAAACTCAGAACAGCTGCAGGCCAGCGTCAGCTAGCAGCTTTCAGTGTCACGGCAAGACTGCAAAGCTCAAATCACCAGAAGTTCAGTGAGCTGCCTTCAGCCAAATAGAGCCGAGTTCAAATGAACAGGAGCTGCATGGAGTGTTGCAGGCAGAAAAAAAAAAAAAAAGACAGGTTCAGCCTCACAGCTGGAACCCAGTGTGAGCCTTGGTGGAACTGAAGGTGCAGGCTGGCTGGGGTTCTGCACTGAATCATGAAGCCGCAGCTAGGTTGCTGGGATTAATCAGCTTGGCTCTCGACTCTGTCAGCCCGGGTTGCTTACCAGTGACAGCAGGAACAAACCTTGAAGTGGACGTATGTTTTTTCTTCTCTATTTTCTTTTTGTTTTGCTTTGTTTTTCCTTGTTTTGGGTTTTACATGACTGTGAACCTGGTTTCTACTTCCCGTTGCTGATGCTCTGCGAAGTTCTTCTTCGTGTTCCTTCCTTTTCTTTCCCTCCTGTCTTCTTTGCCCCGTTCACGCACTTTGCCTCAGGCACTGTTTCTCAACTCTTGCTCTTCTTCTATTTCTCTACTGTTCCCCCTAATCCTTCTTAAGTCTTCTCCTCTGAGGATAAAATCACCACATTGAGGGTTTATTTACAATATATAATGTTATGATGCATTTTAGCTTTCATTACATAACAACAAATCTAGTTCATGCATTTTCTAGGCTGTTCAATGCCATTGTTATTTCTCATGGTACTGCTCCAACCAAGGGGACATAATTGTTGTGATCAGTTGTTTTTCCTTGTATACCAACACTAACATTGCCTAAGAGTCATAAACAATACTATAAGCCGCTGCCAGAGTATCAGGAGCAGAACAAGGATGCAGTAACTTCTTATCCCAAATAAATTGAGGAGGTAGGCTCTTGCGATAGACTCAAAACCCAAAAGTCAGTACCCCTGGATGATACATGTGAGAAGGAGCCATCTAAGGGTTCCAAATGTCTGCAAAAAAAAGCTACTTGCCATAAGCAATTTACAAGCATCAACCTAGGAATTAAACTAAGAAAGAAAACAGAAAATGAGAAAACATTTAAGTAAAATGCAACCAAGACTTCCAGACCAAAAGGAGAAACTTTGGGGGGGGGGGGAGCAATTAAATGGAACAATCTGAAACCCACCCACCTGGCCTCTCAGAAGTGTTAACAGTAAAAGTAACAAGATTCTAGAAAAAAAAATCAAATCAGAAATAATTTCTCAGCTAACTATAAAGTGGTGACTATAGAGAAAGATGTATATAGTGACTCTAGAGCAGAAACAAATAAAATATGTATAGGTGCTCAGAGAACTAATGAAAATTATGAATAATCTACCTAGAAAGAAAATGAGATCCAGAAAACAGATACCTAGTATCTCAGTTACTTTTCTCTCATTGCTGGGACAAATACCTGACACCCAAAATGAAGGAAGAAAAGGTTTATTTAGCTCACAGCTACTAGAGATTTCAGCCCATACTGAGCTGGCTTTAAAGCCCACGGGCACACAGCAGAGAGCAGCAGTTCATGGTGGCAGAACAGCAAAAATGGTGACTGAATCTATTTATTTTTTTCTTTTGCAAAGCAGGACTAGAGTTCAAACACACAGCTTTGCATTTGCCAAGCAGGCACTTGTGCCACGGAGCTATCTCTCTGGCCTCTTGAGAGTTTATTTCTCTGTCTCTCTTATGTTGTATTCACGCTCTCTGGCCCAGATTGGGTGTGGCACTCACACCCATAATCCCAGCAGTACTAAAACCTATAATCCCAGTGGATCATGAGTTAATCTCAAACTCTAGAAGTCCCCACCCCATGCCTGCATGAGGCTTTGGGGGGACAACTAGACAAAAATCGTAACACCTAGGAAATGAAAAATCCCACTGAAAGTACACATAGTAGAGCGAGTCAATGTGAGGGTAAAACAGAAGACATAGAAGACAGGATTGCAGCTAGAGCTCCTGAAAAAAAAAAAAAAAGATGTCTTGGGGGCCAGGGAGATAGCTCCCTGACACTAGTGCCTGTCTGGCAAATGCAAGGTCATGAGTTTGAACTCTGGTCCCACAAAAAAAAAAAAAAAAAAAAAAAAGATGCCTCACAATAGCAAGGACCACAAAAAAGACCATTCCAGCAGCTGGCAGATGATGTAAGGAAAATAACCAAAGATTGATTGGAGGCCTTGAAAAAGCAGGAGACACTGAAAGTGATACAAAAAACAAAGACCAAAGATCTAAAACTTAAAACAGAAATATTACATCTGGCTTTTTACCAAGATTGTGCCAAAATCAAAGAAGGAAGCCCCTGCCCCTCCCAAAGCTGAAGCCAAAGCTGAAGGTTTGAAAGCCACAAAGACCATTCTGAAAGGAATCCACAGCCACAAAAAAGAAGAAGATACTAATGTCAACCACCTTCCACCATTCCAAGACACTACGGCTCTGGAGGCAGCCCAAATACCCTCGGAAGAGCATCCCCAGGAGAAACAGGCTTGACCACTTGACCACTGTGCCATCATCAAGTTCCCAGCCATGAAAAAGATCGAGCACAGGAACACACTAGTGTTCATTGTGAGTGTCAAAGCCAATAAGCACCAAATCAAGCAAGCTGTAAAGAAGCCGTATGACATGGATGTTGTCAAGGTCAATCCCCTAATCAGGCCTGATGGAGAGAAGAAGGCATGTGTTCAACTGGCTCCTGATTATGATGCATTGGATGTTGCCAACAAAATTGGGATCATCTAAACTGAGTCCAGCTGGTTAATTCTAAATATATGTTTTTTTTCCCAGAACAAAAATAAAGAAATATTACATCTGCTAGAAGAAAGGATCAGAGCAAAAACTATGAACAAAAGTGGTCACACAGGAACTATCACAAAGAATCAACAACTGGGATCTCATCTTATGAAAGAGTTTCTGCACAGCAAAACCAATGACTACCAGAGTGAAAATCAATCCACAGTGTGAGAAAAAAACTTTTCCAGCTGCTCCTCAAAGAACTCACATGTATAATATATAAAGAACTGAAAAAAAGACACTCCCAAATTTAAAGACCCAACCCAAAACTGAGCATCAGAAATGAATAGACACTTTGCAGGTAAAGAAGTAGAAATAGCAAATAAATATATGAAAACATGTTCAATGAGTCAGATCTAATAGTGAGACCCTGGAATATCCTGTAGATCCTTTCTTAAAATACAAAAGAAAAAATAAAAACATGTTCAACGTCACTGATCATTTGAGAGATGCAAATTAAAACAACCTGGGGGCCAGCAAGATAGCTCAGCAGACTGAAGTGTCTGCTTAGGCAAGCTCAGGTAAGTGCAGGGACCATGGTTTGATTCCCAGAACCACATGCCATTTGAGCCTCACCCCGCAGGCCACGCTGAACCAGCCACAGGTCTGAGTGTAGTGTGGCACACCTGTAATCCGCACTGTGGAGGCTGAAAGCAGGAGGAACACTCTCAGTCCAAACTGCTTGGTGAGATCCTGTAACAACCAAATACATTAAAAATAGAAAAAAGTTAAAACAACCCTGCAATTTTAATTCACTGTAAAAAAAAAAAAAAATAGGTATTATCAGTAAATTGAGCAATAACCAACAGTGGGGGGCTATGAAGGCAAAGGAACTCTGCCGCTGTTTGTAGAAGTGCAGACTGGTGCAACCACTATGAACTCATTGTGGAGATGGCTCAAAACACTAAATCTAGAGGGTCCATCTGACCCAGTTATTCCCCTTCTTCCTTCCTGAAAGAATTAAAAGCACCAAATTCCACAGTGGTTTATGTATACCCATGTTTGTAGAAGCAGTTTGTGGTAGCCTAACTATGGAAACAGGTCCAAAGCCCATCAGCTAACAAATGGATAAGGAAGATGTTGCTTTTATCTCCAATGCAGTGTGACTCTGCATAATCAAGGATAGACCTGAGACCTTTCTTGGATCAACTCTGAGAGCAAACTCTTCAGTGAGACCAGACAAAGGCTCCAATATCCCACGGTTTCTCTGGTGTGAGAAGCTGAAAGTGCACATAAGGACCAAGCCGTGCAACAGATGTTGGGACACGAAAGGAAAATATTCAAATGAGAAGGGAAATAAAGAAGAGCACAAGGGGAAGGAAGGAAGTGACAAAAATAGAACAGAAGGATAAAATGGATAAAGGTTTGTTTTAAATAATGAGGGAGTTGAAGGGAGGTGAGGAGAATGGGACAAAAAGCAGCAGAACGTGTCATGATTAGATACAAACAGCCCATGATAAACGTTACCATTTTGTATATCTAAATTGTAGCAATAAAATGAAAAATTTTGTTAAAGAAAAAAATGACTAATTCATCTTAAAATAGATGAAAGAAAACTATTTATAAACAGTGCTGACCAAAGAATAATGTAAAATATATTAAAATATTATAGCTTAGAATATTAAACAGTAAAAAAAAAAATACAAAATAGGCAGAAGGAAAGAAATAATGAAGAAAATAATGGAACTTAATGAAGTTGAAAGGAAAAAAAAAAAAACAGGAGAGAATCAATAAAGTAAGTACTGGTCCATTGAAAAGATCGATAGCATTAACCAATGTCTAAGAAGACTGTCACAGGGCCGGCCTAATAGCTCAGCAGATTAAAGAGCCTGCTTAGAGAGAGGCAGCGGGGAGGGTTTGATTTCTGGCATGTGGCACATGGTGATCAAGACCCAACGTGGTGGTGCACGCCCGTAATCCCAGCTCTTGGGAGTCTGAACACAGGTGGATCACAAGTCCAGTGTACCCAGTGAAACCCTATAGGCCCTGTCTGTAGACACCAAAATACAGAAAAGCAAAAGAGCTAATAATAACAATGACAATAAATAATTATAAAAAGACTGTCAAAGCAACGATGCAGAAGGCACAAGTTGCTAGAAGAAAAATGAACAAGGATTATCTCTACAAGTCCCACAGGCCTCTGAGGTATAAGGAGATACTATAACCAATAATACAGAAATAACTTTTACTGGGGTGAAATGTACCAATTCATCAAAAAACTCACAATTTATCTAATTAAAAAATAGATAATTTAAATGTCCCATAATCGTTGAGTATATATAGTGCACAGCTATAAAACTCCAAAAAGAACGAGGAGGAGGAGGAGGAGGAGGAGGAGGAGGAGGAGGAGGAGGAGGAAGAGGAGAAGGAGAAGGAGAAGGAGAAGGAGAAGGAGAAGGAGAAGGAGAAGGAGAAGGAGAAGGAGAAGGAGAAGGAGAAGGAGAAGGAGAAGGAAAGGAAAAAAGAAAAAAAATCCCCAGGCCCAACTAGTTTCTTTTTTAATTTTATTGAAAAACACCAAAATTTCAAACTGAAATAAGAGAATAATAACAGTACACTGCCTATTATTATCTTGAAAGTAGTTACTCAGAGTACGAGATACGGACACAAAACTTTCTCCACATGATGTGAGCACAGCCCTTTCTTCTCAATGAACTAAGAGACATTACTAGTGCAGCTGTCTTGTGTCTTCTTTCCTTTCCCCTTCCTTCCTCTCCCTTCTCTCCCTCCCTAATTCCTCTTCTTTTTTTTTTCACAGTCTTCCAATTTCGCAGTGCCCACTGTTTCTCACGCCAAGAAACAATATCACATTTGCAAATGCAAGTCTGCTTGATGTCACCTGAGTGTGATCTCACATTGATTTCACTTACCTATCAATGTCTCAAGTTTCTCCTTCTTTTTGAATGAGTAGTACTCTATCATATAAGAAGCTCTGCATCTTTTTATCTGTTCCTCAGTTGATGGGATATGGCTTGTTTCCAAGATTTAGCTATGATGCCGGGCATGGTGGCTCACGCCTGTAATCCCAGCACTTGGGAGGCTGAGGCAGGAGGATTGGTGTGAGTTCGAGACCAGCCTGGGCTACAAAAGTGAGCGCAGGACCAGCCTCAACTGCATAGCGAGACCCTGTCTCAAAAAGACAAAAAAAAAAAAAGTTGCACTGCTATTATTATGGGTGCCCATATACCACAGTGGTATGATGTCTCTAATTCTTCCAAGTTTCCAAAGAGTTTAGACAATTCTATCAAACATGTAAAAAACTACAAACTCTATATGATCTCTTTATCATCGCACGTAAGCATACCAAAAAAGGGAAAACATAAAACTATTCTTATTTGCAGCAGATGACATAATTGTTTTTAAAGAAATCTACATATAAAAAATTAATAAGTGAGTCCAATACAAAATACAAGATAAATATAGAAAATAATTTGTACTTTTACATATATGCAATTAATATATGAACATTAAAATTAAAATGCATTAATGTAAATCTAACAAAAACATACATATACATATAACTTATTGCAAAGTAAAAAATGTGGTCAAGTAAAAGCAAATCTAAGTAGAGAGCTATATATGTTCATATTAGAAGATCCACACCTTATACAAAAAATAACTCAAAAGTAAATGTAAATATAAAAAACTATAAAATGTATAGAAAATCTTCAGTATTTGTTGCTAGCCAGAATTTTTATACTTGATACTAAAAGTACAATCTAAAAAGAAAAGCTTATGAGTTGGATTTTGTCAAAATTAAAAAATTTTGTCAGGGGGAAGAAGTTGTTGAGAGGAGGACAAGATGAAGCGCTGATGAGGATACGTGTGCAAGCCACACATCTAGCAACGGTGTAGCATCCCGAGGGCTTGAAGAAGTCTCAAAATTCCACGTGAATAAAACGACTCTACTAGAAGATGAGAAAAAGACAGCACTTGAATAGGGAACCACCATGCTAGGAAAATTCAAGCTACAGCTGCAGGGAGCCAGGTGTGGTAGTGATGTCCACTGCAGGCAACCTCAGCACTCAGAGGAGGCTCATGCTTCCGTAAGCTCAGGGCCATCCTGGGCTGCACGCTGAGCTCAAGGCCAGGCTGAACTGTGCATTGAGACCCTGCCATGCAGGACGGGAGAGAGAGAGAGAGGAGAGGAGAGAGAAACAAACAAACAAACAAAGGTGATATCACAACACACCTATGAGAATTGCTAAAATTGAAAAGAAAATGAGTGCCAATATCAATTTGTGGAGAAGAGGATGAAAACAGGATCATTCATACTTTGCTGATGAGAATACTGGTCTGGTCATTCTACAGAAATATCTGGAAGTTTCATATATATATATATATATATATATATATATATATATATATATATACATATATATTTGCACTGCAGTTCAGACTCATAGTGATCCTCCTGTCTAGGATTACACATGTGCACTGTCATGCCCAGTTGCAGGGCATGCCAGGCAGGCATTTGTGTTACTGAGCTGTCTCCCCACTCCTGGAAGTTTCTTTCTAAAACTAAACTCAACTTATAATTTAAACTAAATTTACAACTAAACTTATACTAAACTTACAACTCAACTGTACTCCTTGTATTTTTCCTGGATAAGTGAAACAAATACACATAAAACCTGTATGCAAATGGTTATGTACAACAGCCAAAAGCTAACAACAAGCCATACAGCTTTCAACTGGTGGAGAATGGAAAAACATACCATGGTGCACCCATATCATGAAGTATTATTAGACCATGAAAAGAATGAAGCTATTAATGCATGTCACAGTCTAGATGAAACTTGAAAAAATTACATTGAGTGAAAAATTTTCAGCCCCCAAGTTACAAATTGTTTATTTGCATTTATAAAACATTCTTGAAATGAAAAATTATAGAGATGAACAAGTTAGTGCTGAGGCACAGAGAGAGAAATGATTGTATGCAAAGGGTCAAACAAAGAGATCCTGGTGATGGTGAACATGCTGTGTCTTGACTGAATCAACAAAAATATCTATCTGAGCACAGTGGCACAGGCTTGGAATTCCAAGACGCTCGGAGGCTGAGACAGGAGGACGGCCACTTCTAGCACAGAATGAACAATTTAGCTATTTAGTACAATTCTGTCTCAAAACATAAAGGGCTGCAGAGGTAGCATGGTAACACTGGTCTGGGTGCACATCCAGAAAGCTAGGTCAAACAAACAGCATCTTTTCATATTATGCCTCACAGTCGTATGTGAGTCTTCAATTAGTCATAATAAAGTTTAGTGTAAAATATGAATGTTGGACTTTTTTTCCCCAAATAGAGTGGTTATGTTCCAGAGAACTGACATAAGAGGACGTTATGTATCACTCAGTTTACCTCTAAAGAGATCATTTACACATGGATATGCTTTCCCTGTTCTACTTCCCTATAAAACAGGCATCAGATCTGTAACCAGCTGAAGAGATAAACTGTTAGCAGAGGGAGGGAGGGAGCAAATTGCCCAGGCTGGGCGTGGTGATGGGCTGTCATCAGCATTCATCTAACATAAATGGACACACAACAGATATTTGGGATAGCCTAGCCTGAGTGATTGGTAACAACATATAAAAGGTTTGGTAGAATAAGGAAGCCTGTTCTCCACAGGAGACTCGGCCCTCATATTACTGGCTCATCACCAAGTTCAATGTATCAAAACAAAGCGACCAGCTAGGAAGAAGGGAGAGGTTGACATTTTGGTGCTCCAGGTAAACTGCAAAATTTAAAAATCTGAAGGCTTAAAAACTCAGCACTATCTTATTATTTTAAATAGTTCTGTGGGTTGAAAGGTTAAATAAGTTTGTTTCTAATGAAGTCTTAACTTTTATAATTATACAGGATAAGGAATATCCATTGGGTAAGTGTAGTCTCCTTAACCAAAATAAAGAATTATTACTGCTGTTTTTAATAAAGAATTATTACTGCTGTTTTATTTTAATATATTCTCTTGGAGGTTAATTACAATTCTGATTCCTACAGTTCACATGGACATAAGTTCGAGGCCAGCACATTCATCTCTAACTTCGGTTATTAGTTCACCCAAATCTGACCTCTCTCATGGTGGCCCATCTGTTGCTACCTCAGAAGCTTCCAGTGCACAAAGCTGCACAACAAGGGGACAGTCATACTAATGGCTTTGGCATTCTGGTACTCTGCTTTAGTGACAGAAAAAACAAAGCTTGTTTACCACCTGCCTCTTTGAAAGAGTGGCTCTTGCTCCAGTTGAGCACTTTGGTAAACTGTGAAACGTGAAGGCAGAAAAGCCGAGCTTGTCTGCAGCAGTGGATAGGAGCGAGCGGTCCTATACAATGGAATGAAGGGCTGGGCCACAATTACAGAAGGCGAAGATGCAGAAGGCCATATGGACCGAAAGGGAGAAGAAAAGGTGAGACCCAGAGGGCAAAGAGAGAAGACAGCGTAACGTCAAAACATCCTGATCATGAGGCTGCCACACAGCGCGGTTCAAGGCAAGCCTGTCCACCAGGAATTTAAAGATGCTTGCATTTTTGTGATATTCCTCTCCTCCACCTCCTCCTCCCACCCTTCAGTGTAGCCTGTCACATTTACACACAGGACTCCAGTGTGGAGGGAGAATAGCTGTTCCACTAATGAAAATGTATTTAAAAACTGAATTCCTTAAATATACTGGCTTGGTGTTGAGCCAGTCAAAACAGACAGACACAAGATTTCACCTAAGCTGAGCAAAATTAGCAAGTAAAGTCAAGGATGACCACGGAGGATGCAGATCTTTGCTGCTACCCAAGCATCCAGAGTGCCCATCCTTCCAAATCTATAGGATCAGAGATTCAAGCTATCTTTAGTCATAAGGAGGAAAAACAGAGTTATAATATAATCTGTTCATTTACAGAATCCTCTACAAGTTTTCAGAATCCATATACACAGAATGCAGTAAAGTATTAAGACAGAAAATGATACCTAATAAGTAATTATAAATAAGACTAATAGAATATTTTATGTTTTTTTTATCATATGATTTACTTGACCATTTTAATAATGAATCTTTTCTCTCTCTTTTTTTTAATTCCAATGTATTTGGTTGTTCCTGGTCTCGCTATGCATCTTGGACTTCTAGTGATCCTCCTGTTTTCAGCCTCCCCAGTGCTGGGATTACAGGCGTGTACCACGACAACCTGGATGGGACTATGGCTGGCGCAGCCCACCCTAGGGGCAGGGCTGGGGCAGCTTGTGGTGCTGCGGATCAAACTGCAGTCCCTGAGTTTGCCTAAGCTTGCCTAAGCAGGCAGTTTAGTCCACTGAGATAGCTCATGGGCCCTGATAACAAATCTAAAATTCAAACTGTGAGTAGGAACTGTTTCTTGCTAATGGCAAAAACAGTTAAATTTCACTGATATTAATTAGAAAATTGAATTAGTTATATAAGACTAAGTCAGATAGGAAAATATCAAAAGCCAGTTCTAATATAATAATTATTCTGTACTAAAATAACAGATTTAAACAGCAGAGTGCTATGCCTTAAATTAAAGCTTAAATAACTTTAAGGAAAAATGTAATTCAAGAAATCACAACAAGCTCCAGAAATATCTCCCAGGATTTGACTGAAAATAAGGAAGAATCTCAGCAGGGGCCTCAGCTCCAGTCCCCCATGATGAAATCGAGGGAGTAACTACGCGCTCCCCCCCACCCCAGTATGTGTCTTTGTAAATGGCCCAGAACTTCAGAGCAAAGCCGAGACGACCCCTGGGGCCAAGGGGTGGGAAAACCTGCCTTAGAGAAGAAAATGCAACAGTTTGACTGGGATTCCTTCGCTTCTCCTCCAACCAACCCAGAGAATTTTTCTGGGCCCACATTTTCTACAATGGGAAAGGACAGGTAGAGGCATGATTCCGTTTCTCCAGATTCTGGGAGGTCACAGGAAGACTGCTTCTGCCTCCCAAGAAGGAGCAGAGTGCTGGGAGAGTCGGGGTTGGATTGCCAGGGGCAGGTCAAACAGTGATGTGGTGCTCACTGTGATTATAGTGTCAATCTTAGCAGGGCCTTGCATTCCAGGGACCGGACTTGCTCTGCCAGACAGACTAACTGACAGACTACCGGAAGCATGGTCAGCACAGCCCCCATGCCAGAGTCCCTAGATGGCTTCATTCCCCAGCCTCAGTTCTTGGCTTAAATTCTCCTTGGTCTGGGAGGCCAGTGTACAGCCACAAAGCCAAAAGGTGTCCCTACCAATCCTAAGCATGCTGCCTAAGGCCTGGCCTAGTTGGGAGGCAACTGCATATAGTCATGTACATGAACGTGGGGACGATCTGGTCTTGCCTGACACCCACACATGAACAGGGACCCGCAGGGCTGCAGAGCTCTGCATAAGGCACCCTCAGGCCCACAGGCAAACCCACATCCATAAATAACTGCAGGGCTCAACAGCTTAGTACAAGCTTTCAAGTAGAAGAAATAATCAGTGAGATTGAAGATGGGATATAAGAAATTATCCAGAGGAATAAAAAGCCAAGAGGAAGAGGGGAAAGAAAAGCCCATGGAAATTATGGCGTATCATCAGAACTGCCATTCACCAACTGAGTTCGTGAGCAGAAGAGAAACAGGGCCAGAAAATACATTTAATGATATAATAGCTGCAATTTCTCCCACTCTAAGGAAAACGCCAATATCCAAGTACAATCAGAAGTCTTTGATCAAATTCAGCTCAAGAGGAATTCACATTTATAAAAAGAAAGAAAGAATTTGGAGAACATCAAGGGATAAGGAACACATTGTATGCAGCTGAATTACAGTGGCACTACCAGTAGGATCTGCACTGGAAACCTTGCCAGACACTAGAGAATGGGGTGACACATTCGAAGTGCTGAAAGAAAAATACCCTGCCAACCAAAAGTAGTGTACTCAGTACAACTATTCTCCAGAAGTGAAGACAAAATGGAAATTTTCCCAAACAAATTTTAAAGGACTTCAACATCACTAGGTCTTCCTCACAGGAGCTGCTAAAAAAAAAAAAAAGAAAGAAAGAAAAAAATTTCTAAGCCAAAACAAACTATAATATCTGCCACTAAATAACATAGAACATATGAAAGTATAATTCTGTATAGTATAAGTAATGCATACTCAAATTCAGAATAGCCTCAATACTATAAGTGTGGTATATTAAACAATTTTATCCCTAAGATAAACGCTAAAATATTACAAACAATTGTAACATTAAATTGTTAAAGGAAGAAGATACAAAAACATGCAGACTTAGGCATCAAAATTACAAAATGTGGGTAAGGAGTACAAGTGTAGAGTTTTTGTTGAAGTTCACTTGTTGTCGGTTTGTCTCTTAGGTTTTGCATGAGCCCCGTGGTAACTCAGTAGGTGCACAAAACACAAAAGGAAAGTACGCGAGGCGTGCCCCCATGGAAGACTGAGAAGGAGCAAAAGAGAAAGGAGAAACAATGGGCTTGGAAAAACAGAACCTCAGAAAAAAAGCTGTAAAAATTGCACTAGCAAGCTCTTACCTATCAATAGTTACTTTGAAAAAAAAATACCATAATCAAAAGACACAAAGTGTCTGAATAAATTTTTAAAAGGTCCAAAATAGGCTTCCTACAAGAGATGTTAGACTACACACAGACTGAAAGTGAAGGAAAACAGTAAGATTTTTCTACACTATATATGAAAATATTATAGGGGTTTTTTGTTTATTTGTTTGTTCGTATGTTTTTAATGGATTTGGTTGCGGTGGGGTCTCGCTACGAAGCTCGGGCTCATAGTGATTCTTCCGCTTTCAGCCTCCCCAGCACTGGGATTACAGGCAGGTGCCACCACACCCAGAGTCTCGCCAGCTCAGCCCTACCTTGGGGCAGGGCTGGCGCAGTATGTGGTGCCAGGGACCAAACTGCAGTCCCTGTACTTGCCTAAGCTTGCCTAAGCAGGTACATTAGTTCTCTCAGATAGCTTGCCAACCCTGAAAATATTATTTGTTAATGGAGTTAAACTTCGGAGTCCTGGGGCCCGGCGGGATGGCTCAGTGGTCTAAAGTGCCTGCTTGGGAAAGCTTGGGCGGCTTCAGGGACTGTGGTTCGATCCCCGGCACCACTCGGGGCGGGCTGAGCGGGCCATAAGAATGAGTGAATAAACAAACAAAGGTTCTGAAATAAGAAAAATAAATAAATAAAATAAAATAAATTCTTTAAAAAAAAATAAACTTCGGAGTCCTAGAAAAGAAAATATCAAAATGATAGGGTGTTTCTTTTTCAATTTCATTGAAGAATTTGAGGATAGATATACAGCTACTTTCTCTTAATTCAGTGAGAAGAAAGATTTGTACTAAGTGTTTACATGAGATATCATGTTTGCATTTTGCATTCTGAATAACTACTACAAAGACAACAATACCTAATGTATTAATTATTGTGACTGCCCTACTAAAAAAATACAATAAGTAAAAAATTTAAACACATGATAGGGTGATTATAGCAATAAATATTTTTTACAGAAGTCTGTATGTGCGTTTCTCTGTGTATTTCAAAGTGGAAATTTTACTGATGGTGATTGTTTTTTATGGCAAATAATACATTGAAATATCAGAGATACAAGCATCAGTCTTTCTGTATGTCTGTGTACAGTAGCTACGTCTTTTAGAAACACACAGGAGAAAATTGTTCAGCACAATTGCAAGTTAGCAGGCTTAAAGCTCTGCAGACGTCAGCAGAGCTGACTGGCCTCACTGGTTCTTAAATCAGTCTAGAAGCCATTCACATGTGAACCAAATTGTAGGAAACAATAACCTAGAATGGTCCTTGAGATCAGGACTTTGCATCCTGATGTGATGCGCTTGTCCCACCAGAGGTGACACTGGTGTACAGAGAGCAGACAGGAGGGCATATCAGCAAGCTCTGCCTTGGGCTCTCTCCCTGCTAGTTGTCCAGAGGAGAGCTTCAGAAGAAAGCCCCAGAAGAAGCTTGATCAGTTCCAGCTAAGCATTTTAAGGACATACTTAATTTTTAATATCTGCCACACCATAGAAAGCAGAAAATATTAGAAAGGAAAAATTCTATTGTTAGAGAAAGATATAGATAAAATGGATGTTTATACCAAGCTAAACTTAAGAAATGTAGTCAGGAAAACAAAATTCACTAGTTCTTTCCTTAAGCGAGTTACTAAGCACTTGACTTCTCACTGTTACGGAGTGAGAAGCATGTCTCCCAACATCCCCGTGCAGAGGCTTTGACCCTCAACGTGCCTGCACTTGAAAGCAGGGCCTTGCTGCAGGTAGATAATGGTAAATCACGTAAAGATTGGGTTCTAAGCCAACTTGAGTAGAAAACTACGGCGATCTCTCTGCTTTTGTATCTGTCTCTTTCTATGTCATTGTCTCTGTCTCTGTCTGTCTGTCTGTCTGTCTGTCTCTCTCTCTCTCTCTGTTCCCCTCTGTCTCCTCCTTCCCTTTCCCCTCCTTCTGCTTCCTTCTCTTTCCTTCCCTCCATCCCTCCACACAAGCAGGCCAAGACAGACAAAAGACCTCACCAAAACCCCAATTTTCCAGTGCCTTTATCCACGACTTCCAGACATCAGAACTGTCAGAAAATAAGTTTTTGTTGTTTAAGCCACCAAAACTGTAATATTTTGCTCTGGAGATCTTAGTATATGAATACTCTTATGTGTGTGAACTACTCCATACTTCAATCCAACTAATAATCAAGTGTCACTTTTGCTATGTATCTAGTCATGCACTAGACTGAGGTACAGATCAAGTATAAACATAACTGCTACAGTGAATGAACCTGTGTTAATTAGACACAGCTCTACAAAGCAACTCAAGGACTAAACGAAACTATGAAAAAATAATTTTAAAATTGTAACTGACAAATCAAAAGCATATTCAAAGACTGTAAACAGAATCCATGTCAAGTGCCATTTTCATGGTACCCTGACTGAAATGTTGCATCGACAGGGAATTGTAAGGAGCAAATGCCTCACAGAGAAAGAACACTACTTTTCTGTGGAAACAGAGTACCGAAAGTCGAGTGCAATGGGTAAGAATCGTCCATGAGGGCTAGAGCTCAGAGAAAGGGTTTGTGTCTGAGAGGACAGGTGTTAAACTGCAACTCACCACACAATGAGGATGTGCAACAGCGTTTGGATGAGTAAGATTCGAAGCAGGAAATGGGCAACAATAAACTTGTTGACTTTAGTGCTTACCATGACAGTCTAATGGCCAAGAGGATGTCTGTCTCGTCTTCCAAACTACAAAGCAAGCACTGTGAAACAAGTGATTTTGTGGGCAAGGAAACAAAACTAAGAAGAATCCTCATAATCCTCTTTAAGGATACACACCCAGCCACCTGAGGAAGCCATTGGACCACACCTCCTAAAGGTCCAGAGCACTTCCCAATGGTGCCATCCCACCTGAGAGACAGGGAGAAGGGGGCTTCAACACCAGCCCCTTCCGAAGAACACTGAACACCAAAACAGTAGCAGTGTGCTTCTAAATGCAAACACTCATTAATCAGTGATTTATTATGATTCCCCTAACCCTGGAATGCACCTCAAAATTATAAGTTCCAGGGCTAGAGTATCTCTGTGGTAGAGTGACTTCCTAGGATATGAGAAGCTTGAATTTGATTCCTGGTACCACAAATTAACAATAATAATAATAATAATAATAATAATAATAATAGTAATAGGAGTGGGCAGAAACTGCAAGGAGGAAAAGGTGGAAGGAGGAAGGGAGGAAAGGGAGAAAGGGAGGAGTAGGATGAGGGATGAATCCTCCTGTAAAACATTCTAAACAGCATTGCTAAGTGATTATGCTTCTATTTAAAACCTTCAGATGTTAATTATTCAGAGTGAATGATGAGAATTTTGGAGTCAGAGACTCACCTACAATATTTGGAATACCAGTGGAGGTCTACATCAACAAAGAATTTATATAGCAGCTGGTGCTAGTCAAAGCTAACAATGAAATTTTCATCCAATAAACAGACCCCCAACTGAGCACACTGCCTTGAAAAAGGTACCCTTATCAAACACCTTGCAATCGGTTCAAGAGAGACACCTTAACTGGGAAGAGGAAGAATTGTGGAGGAGCTCATCACTGTGACAATTCCAGATCAATAACAGCATGTCTGCTCTTTGGTAGACGTAGCTTTCACCTTAAGTAACCGCATCTATATCCTCTCCATTTGGAGGAGAGCTTTGTTTCATGTGGCAATGTGTAATGATGTTTTCTTTTAACTCACCTCCGTGTCTTCATATCAAACATGAAATTTTATATGAAAGTCAATACTATCTTTGTTCTTTAACTGAATTTTTGTTTCTTGTAACTGCATCACAGTGCTTGTACAATTTTCGCATGATCAAAAATTGTTTTGTTGAAATAAAACTATATGGTAAAAAAATAAATCAAGCCAAATAAACATACTCACTTTATATAACTTCTACAGAGAGTCTGAAACTTTAATTCTTCCTAATAGATTTGACTCAATGCACAGTACTGAATTATTAATAGGTCATTCAGCATTATGATACCCTAAAGAGAAGCCCAAAGACTGGAGCACCTGATCTGAAGTGATCAAATCTTTTGATAGCTAATTATACCATGACTCAAGGGATAAAACAAAAAGACTAACATATTAAAATGCTTCATCTCTGCATAATTGGAAGTATTTTCTGGAGACAGCAATCACATTCTATTTCACATGCAGAGATGTTTATTCATGTTTTTAATAAATTGTGCTTTAATTGTTCTAATAATTTTTAATTCTGGTTTTCTCCTAATGCCTTTAAAATAGCTTTTATTGTACTGTCTAGACTTTTATTGTGGTTCACTTGGCAGGCCATTTTTTTCACTCCACAGCACTTCCAGAATTACGCTTCATTGCCTGAGCTAAATCCAAATCATAGAAAAGATATAACATCTTTATTAGAATTACTTTTGAGAGACCAATGAGATAGCTCAGTGGACTAAGGGCTTGCTTAGGCAAGCACAAGGACTGGGGGTTTTAATGCCCAGCACCAGACACTGCACCAGACCCACCCTTGGGTGCACTGAGCTGGCCACCACGTCAAGACGTGGTGGCACATGTCTGTAATCCCAGTGCTGGGGAAGATGAAAATAGGATGAACATTATGAGTCCCAGCTGCGCAGTGAAACCCTGTACCAAACATGTTTTTAAAAAGAATTAGTTTTGCTATGTAAAGAAAATAATTCTGATTACAATTCCTGACTTCATGTTACCATAATTCAAAGCCCATGAGAAAGCCCCTACATTAATTCTTTATGGAGTTTGGCAGAAGGAGACACGCTCTTCAATAGCCATGCCTCAATTATGTCCAATATTTGTATGCAAAAGCACATAATAATCATACTTATACCAAGAACTCCTCACAATAGTGAGCAACTCCATCCTAATGAAGCTGGATCAGCAAACACATACTGTGGTAGTCTCCTAGTTAGGAAATAACTTTGGCATGAAATATCTCTTCCATTAAGACTTTCTAGAATATAGACTAAAGACTTTAACACAACATTCCCCTAAGCTGACCTATTTCTGGTGTAAAATCATCTCTGAGGGCTTTATGATTCAGATTCTTCTGTAGCAAAATATTTTATAGCCACACATCTGCCTCTAGAGCAAATATGTAAGCACTGATCTAGGTACTGGAAGGAAAGTAGAAATGTATGGCTAATGGAAATAGAGGATGGAGTGGTCAAATAAAATTGTTACAAAGCTAAATTGTTTTCGAAATTGGTAAGCCAATTTGTTTTAAAGAGATAGTTTAGCCAGGCGTGGTGGCTCACACCTGTAATCCCAGTACTCGGGAGGCTGAGGCAGGAGGATTGGTGTGAGTTCGAGACCGGCCTGGGCTACAAAAGTGAGCTCAAGGCCAGCCTCAAATATATAGCGAGACCCTGTCTCAAAAAGACAAAAAAAAAGAAAAAAGAAAAAAAGAGATAGTTTATGCGATCCATATAAAAAAGGCTTACTTTATATGAGTAATTAGGGAGAAAGACTCATGCTACCCATTCAGTCAACAACACTCTGCACTTAAGAGATTACATCATCTAGTGATACTGTCCTCATCTTAGTTTCGCTTAGTGCTCTTGATGATGTACAGTGATGAAGTTGCCCAAAAACAGATTTTCCAGACTTATCCCCGGTGTTAAGCAACATATGTATCCTAAAACACACCTGAGTCATAAACTACACACAGGAACACGTTAAGAAGGATTTCTCTCTTTCTGTACCATGCCTGGTGGCAAGCAACAAGAAACAAACCAACAACAACAAAATCTAACAACCCTTTTATCAAAGGTAAATTTGAAAAAACAAGGACCAGTCAAATAGCTCAGTGGATTAAAGCACCTGCAAACAGGTGCAGAGGTCAGGGATTCAATCCCCAGGCCTGACATGCCAGCTCTGCCCCTGGGGCATGCTGAGATGGCAACTGAGACTGGGCATGCTGTCTCACACCTTTAATCCCAACTCTTGGGAGGCTGTAAACAGGTGAATTAATATGAGTCCAATCTAATAGTAGTGAGACCCTGAACACCCTGTAGACCCTTCCTAAAAATATTAAAAAAAAAAAAAACAGTTAAAATTCACAACCTAGCAATGACTTAAACAAAGGTAAGTTATTTTCACACAAGAAGAGGTGGAGGCCTGGGGAGATAGTTCCCTTGGCAAGACTGTCTGGCAAGTGCAAGGTCATGATTTCGAACCCTGGTCCCACAAAAAAATAAATAATTAATTAATTAATTAATAAAAAAGAAGACATGGAAAGCCAGGCTTCCTGGACCCAGTCAATGCCAAGTTTTACCTAAAGGCTCTTTTGCTATTCTTCACACAAAGACTTTGTGGCATTGTTTGCCATCCTTGCATTCAGAGTGTGACCTCTAGGCATCCTGTCTGGAGTCCAGGCCGTGAAGAAGGGTGCAGGACCATGACAAAGCTCTATTCCTTTTGGTGAGAAAAGTGAAAATTTTCCTAAAAGTCTTAGCCCCAAGCTACTTCTCAACTCATTAATCAAAGCAAAGTGATATGGACATTTATAAATCAACTACTAAACAGAAAAAATAAGATTGTTATGATTTGCACATCTTGAACCAACCTTGCATCCCTGGGATGAATCCTACCTGGTCATGGTCTATAATCTTCTTAATGATGTGCTGTATTCTATTAGCTAGGATCTTATTGAGGATTTTTGCATCTATGTTCATGAGAGAGATTCTGGCGGGTTAACAACTTAAGTTTGCAAACCCAAAAAATTAGAGAAAAAGAGGGGCTATAAGGACAGCCAATGTTTTGGCTCTAGCCCTTCAAAGTCAGTGAGGACTCAATACATAAGAGAACCTCTACTGTAATGTCCTATAACTCAAATTTTCTGCTCAAGAAGATTATGGGGATACAGAGCAAAGTGATTGATGATGCATAGTGTACCTAAGGAGAGTCACCTAAAGAGAAAACATTGTTTCAGCCTTTCACAGAGAACAAATGGGTCATGCAAAAGCCATGATTCATCCAGATAGTTGACACTCACAAAGGTCTACAAAATGCCATACATGGTTTCAGGGTCAGTGCTGAGGGGATTTGACTGACCTTGTCCGATACAAAAGTTACATTTTTTGTTATACAGGCCTTGCTTTACCCTGGTCTTAACAACCCAGCAGAACCATGTAACCATGAGGGATAAAAAGTAAAGCCATATTAATATACAGAGCTGTAAAAGGCTCAGGTCAACAGCTTCCGATACTGCCAGTTCTGCTGATAACAAACTACTAGTATGGACTATTGAACTATATATATGACTACTTTCTTTTCGTCCAATGAGAAGATTTGTACTAAACACTAATAGTGTTTAGAAAAAATATCATGTCTGCATCTAGAACTCTGAACAACTGCTATGAAGACAACAATATTGTTCCAACGCATTATTATTATAACTACTAACCTGTTTTGAAATAGTCTCATTGTTATTTCTTTCTCATTAAAATTAATAAAATTTTAAAAATTTTTAAATAAATTTCAATTTAAAAAGATTATAGGTGCCGGGTGTGGTGGCTCACGCCTGTAATCCCAGCACTTGGGAGGCTGAGGCAGGAGGATTGTTGTGAGTTTGAGACCAGCCTGGGCTACAAAAGTGAGCTCAAAGCCAGCCTGAACTGCATAGTGAGACCCTGTCTCAAAAAAAAAAAAAAAAAAAAAGATTATAGGCTGTGAGATGGTTCAGTGGTCTAAAGTGTCTGCTTAGGAAAGCTTAGGCAACCTCAGGGACCACGGTTCAATCCCCGGCACCACATGCTGCACCAGCCCCACCCCCAGGGCCGGTTGAGCTGACCATAACATAAAAAAAAAAGATTACTGTAAGTGGTTAAAATAGTTGTTTATGCAATCACTGCCTAAACAAATGAGTATTGTATTAGCTAAGGGGAGGACAAATGCTGGGTTGGCAACAGATTGTAAGAGATATGGACTAGAATGAGCCCTCTTTCTCTAAGAAATCATTTTAAAGAATAAATCATATTCACTTAGGGATCACATGTCCCTACCCAGAATAATTCAAAAATATCTAATGTGTTCAATTTCTCATTTTATAATGTTTCCAGTTAAATAAGTCCACAAAGTAACAACACTTTAAATATGTATATTTTTTTTATTTTCAATTGTCACACAAGGTGGAGAAGAAGAGAAAGATGAAAAAGACAACAGGATTTTGTCTAGTTGTGATTGTATTTGGATCTTAAACATCTTTGCTGTTGCAGAGAATCATCCACAAGGTTTGACTTAAGCTTCCCTTCAAATTGGTATTTCCTTCTTCTCTTTTCCAACTTTCTCTGCCTACGCTCTCTTTCCTTATCTTATCTTTCCTCATCCAACCTCATACTTCCATAGCTGCTTCTCAACACACTATGCCATCGACCTTAAAACTCCACTGCAAGGACTGCAAAGGAGGGCATCTCCTGAGTGCCACGTTAACTTTTCATCTTCCTTTAGCTGCCTACAGTATTTAACAACACAGCTTCCTGCTATTGAAACTGTCTTGCCTAGGTTCTATAATACTCTTCTGCTGGCCAAGAGTATGGCATAGCAGTACAACACATGGCCTCAAGAGTCAGACGCAGGCTCTATTTCAAGTTATAGTCACCCACAATATCTGTGGGAGATTCTGGCATAACCCCCAGGTATGAAAATCCACATATGTTTATACCCTGACATACAATGGCATATTATTTGCGTGTAACTTATGCACATCCACCTATATAATTTCAAACATCTCTAGATTACTTATAACTAATACTGACAGGTCAGGATTCAAAGCTTTCCAGGCACCCAGACCCCAAACTCTCTCCCTGTTAAACTTCCCAGGCACCATGCCTGAACCATCTTTTCCCTCAGTTTCCTAGGTGACCTACCCAAACCCAATCCCAACCCTGCCCCCACACTGTACTCTGGTCTTGGTTCACTTCCCCTTGACCAACGTTGGTCTCAACTTACTCCCTCCTGACATAAACAAATTAAAATGGAAGATAAATGATGTTCACCCAGATATGGCTGCTCCAATCTTGCATGAAACCTGTGATCTGGCTATTACCTGGCTGTTCCAGCCCATGATCACCCTCCTTGAAAGATCTTACAAAGTCTCCTGCCCCCTTTATCCAGTGCTGCCTTGGACCACGAGGCAGTCCCTGCATGTGCTTCCAATAAACCTGCTTCACTTGTGTCATTGTGTCTGGTCCAGTACTGCCCAGGTTTGGCCGTCCAGGTTTGACTTTCCAAATACCACGTAAAGTCTGTATAAATAGTGGTTATACTGTATTTTTAGGGAAAGTCAAGAAAAATGTTTTTTCCATTTTCATTACAGACACAATTACTTTTTCAAATATTTTTGATCCAAGGTTGGTTATACTCACAGGTATGGAACTCAAAGACACAGAAGAACAATTATTTTATTTATAACTCATACAAAGTAAGGGAGAAATCATTTTAGCAACCTGTGCTTCTGTTTCGTCATTTGTGAATGGAACCTTTCACTTCACAGCGTATTTGCAAGGGAATTTAATTAGATAATCTATTAAAAGGATTTAACATGGAAGCTACCACACCAGGTGTTCAATAACTCAATAATAGCTCCTAACTACTGCTCTTCTGTGAAGCCATTTCCATCTTTACATTCATGTGAAAAGCTGTACACTCTCTTGTAAAACAAGTATACTAATAAAACAGCTCAAGTAGTTGTAACAATAGCTTTGGTTGTCCTGATATTTTTCAAGACTAACAGTAACTCCACATGGGCTTAGGTGTTCCCAAGACAAAATCAGTCACTTTTCCAGCAATCCATTTCATTTAGATTCGGACCAATCCCTGCCCAAACCATGCAAACTACCTCCTAAAACTGAAGCTAGTTGGAATCGTGAAATCTTTTTTACTTGAAATTGTTGAAAACAATTCTCTTGATTTCTCCTTTTATGAAATGATATTGATACAAATAAATAAATTGATATTATTGATCTATTCTTCTAAATTTTTTTTGCTGTTTGAGATATGACATTTTGAGTATTCTTTCTCACAAACAAAATACCCTCGACTTTCTCTTACCAAGCAATATGATCAGCATGCTTCTCTAATCACTGTAGAAAAGGGGGAGGAGGAAGGATTTGGAGCAGAGCGCTTCCCTGTGCTCCCCGCTCTCCTCCCGTCATGCTCCATATGACGATGAATAACACCACTGCAGAGCCAGCTGCTCAACGCACAATGCATCTACACTGCATCTATTAGCCAACTCTTCCTGCTTTCTAATTTGTGTATAAAGTTGTGGGACTTTTCTAAAGTCTTTTGTGAACCTAAGATACATTGTTGCTCCATTTGGCTTCTTATACAACTAGACGTTTGCTCAGGCAAAACTTGCAAAGCAATTTTTAGATCTAAATCAGAAATATGTAATGAAGCCGAAATGTCAAAAGTTTTTCATTTAACAAGGCTCCTAGGTTCCTTTGCATCTTACTCAAAAAATGTTTTAAATATTCACACAGTGTTCATAACTTATCATTCATTCCACACGTATAAAAGAGAAAATATTGTTCATGACTAAGACCATAAGAGAAAGATAGGAAATTGCTAATAACATCAATTGAACTTCAGACATTTTTGAACAAAATAAAAATCTGGCATTTTTTTCATCCCTGAAAAAGATATATATTTGGCAAAAGGCAATTTAAAACGTCTATCAAATATCAAGTATTTCCATCAACATTAAATAGCTTAATTTTTCAAAGCAGCTTCAGAGTTACGTTGATGTTCCCCTTACAAATAAGCACTAGAAATCCATTGTGCTGCTGAATGATGCCAGTTTTTCTGTGAGAGAGTGAAAGATTATTCTCATACACCTATGATATCACTTGTGTGAAGAGCCTAAACATCAAAGAAGCCAACAAGAAACAATTTATCAAGGTTTTTTCATTCAATACATCACTGCGAACTAATTGACACAGAGCTGATGCAGAAACATAAAAGAGCATTTCCCCAGAATGTTGCAAATACTTAAAAGATTCAGTGCAGGTTATGTAATGATCTTCAAATAGACAAAATAAAGTAGTCATTAAAATTTTAAAAAATCTACTTGAATTTATTAGCAAAATTAAATATCAAAGGGATTTTAAGGAGCAAGTGGCAAGGTTTTATAGGTGACATTGGATACTCTTAATTACCTACATGAAAGGCATCAAAGTAACTTTCTTGCATCTGAGGAAGAATAAGCTATCTACTACGGCTTCCCAAACTAGCTTTAGATAAAGTCCTGTGTTAACAAGATTGCTCTCACATTTATTTCATTAAATAGTTTTAAATGAATGAAATGTGTTTTTTTTCAGAACTATTTAGGCATAGTGAATGACAAAGTAGAAAGAGAAAGATGAACAAGAATAACGTATTCATTTAAATGTTGAATAAATTCCATGAGAAACTAAAACGTATAATTAAGCACAAGGGGCATGCTGCCACCTAGTGGAATTACAATATAGAAAAAAAATCTTCGTATATGAGGCTTCCAAGAATTTCATATATACATGAAACTGCAGCCAGTTGAGCGGAGGCATCAGAGCCTAATGCATTCTAATTATACCCAGAGTCAACATAGGAAGATTACCTGACAAAAGTTGCGCTAACCACACATACACTCAGACTGTGCAACTCACCCAACCTGATTACTGGCCTCAAGGCTTACTATTTGCTCCAACTGCAGCGAAGCAGCTCCTTCACTCTGCTAATGCTGCGAGGGTATGGCTCAGGCTAGAAGCTCTCATGCCAGCCTTCCATACCGAATCCAATCAGCACGCACGGGCTGGATGACAGGACAGAGAGGGAGAGAGCCCCCATTCTCGCAGTAGCAATAATGAACCGTGGCAGCCACCACAGAGAGTTTGAGGTACTGTGTGCTTCTTTCTTTTCATCCAAGGAAGGAGTGTATGAATATTTACGCTATGCATTAATAAAAAGGTTTGGCTTACAAAGATTTACCAATTATTATTATATAATTATTTAAGAGACATATACTAAATATGTTTTCGGAAAAGGCTGCCTGCCTTAGCTTCAGTGCTTGTGTCCCTCCAAAGTTCTTATTGCGTCTTAATCGCCAGTGTAGCAGTGTTGAAACACTGGGCCTTTGGAGGAACTGATTAACTCCTAAGGGTGAGCCTCTCACGAATGGGATTTGTGCCCTCGTTAAAAGCCTGAGGGAAAAAGTTTATCTCTTTTTCCCTTGCACCATGTCCTCCATGGGAAGGTGCAAAAATACAACGTCATCTTAGAACCCAAAAGCAACGCCTACCAGACACAAGATCTACCAATAGCTTGATGCTGGATTTCTCATCCTTACAACTATGAGATCAAGATTTGCATTATTTATAAATTTCAAAATCTAAAGTGTTTTTGTTATAGCAGCTCAAACATACTAAGACAGTACCTCTGATTGATTTTCATACTACTACAGTGAAGCCCACAGAAGAATATGGTATGGGTCTTTGTAGTATCACAGCTGCCACAGTTTGAACAGAAGTCCAAGAAGGGGGTGGAGCACTGAGCAAGAGTCGTAGGAATGTTTATGACTTGGAACATTGTAGGGATGCTACTGATTCAGACAAGAGTCTACGCAGTTGAACTTAGACTGCATAAGAAAAGCGGGCAAAAGCCAAGAGTGGTGCTGCACACCTGTAATCCCAGCACTTGGGAGGCTGAGGCAGGAGGATTGGTGCGAGTTTGAGACCAGCCTGTGCTACAAAAGTGAGCTCAAGGCCAGCCTCAACTGCATAGCAAGACCCTGTCTCAAAAAGACAAAAAAGAAAAAGAAAAGCAGGCAAAATGAATGAAAGGCCATACTAGGAAGATTCACATTAGATTTTGATTTTATAGGAAATAAGAAATCACCAAATAGTATACTTGTGACATTTATTTCAGTTGTATTTTAGGAAGACAATTCCAGTATCACTGTAGTGGAAAGATTTGGTACGGAAAAAATACAAAGGACTCAGAACATGGAGAAGGAAAGAGTGACCAATCTAGAGCAGCAGCAGTAGGATGAACACAAAAAAAATTGAAAGAACTTCCTCCTCTGTGTGGAGGAACTGCAACTTTTCAACTGTAGAATCTCTAACAGCATTCTTACAAACAAGCTCCTTATCAAAAGTTCTTAGGAAATGTATGAAATTCACATTTCCTGGTCAATACCAGAACTATTCAATCAGAATCATTAAGAGTGTGGCCCATGCCCAGTGCCAAAAAAAGAAAAAAAAAAAAGCAATGTGGCCTATCAAGTGCTTATGATACACCAGAGGCTTACAGCACCAGCAGCTCAGCCTGAAGTTTTCATGTTTCCATATGCTTGAGTGACTGAAGTACAGTGTCTATAACCCAAGGAGACAGAAAAACTCTCCATGGGTTTAAAACGAAAGGAGGTTTAGACATGTTGACTCTGGAAGTACTTACAGGATACCTAGGTGTAAAAGTTCTTATAGACACTAGGACTTGAACTGGGGCCCCTTAGAGATGTTAGAGCTAGACACACATCATCCTACGAACACAACAGGGACTCCAGCAAGAGAATTTAGCTTCAAGTAAGAGGGGACCTGAGAAAAAAGAAAGCTCATAGAGTGTTTACGATTCCCAGAAGTACACAGAAAGACGACAATTTAGGGTTGGGAAAAACAGGGCAGGGTGCTAAGTCTGTTACACTGGCAGGTAAATCCGTTGCCTTTCTTCTTCAAGACAAAGTGAGGTCCATGTTAAGTGGACGAATGGCAGATGCTGTGGTCTCTTGGTGCCCAAGACTCAGCGTCCATTGCCCGTGAGGTGGAGCTGCTCATGATAGAAAACTTTAAATGGGCAAACGATTTAGAGAAGCTTTCTTCCAAAGAAGATCACAAACACACACACACACACACACACACACACACACACATACGTGTGTATCTTCTAAGCTGACAGATGTGCAGTAACCAAGCAAACCATGTTCATCATCTGTCATTAGGGAAGTGGAAAGCAAAAGCACAGTAGGGCATCATTTTGCACGCCTCCTAAAAGGCTAAAATAACGTCCACTTCGTGTGGACAAAGATGGGGAGCAACTGAAACTCAAGACAGCGGGGTACTATAAAGTAATCAAGTCATTTGGAAAATAATTTGGCATGTGCTCAAAAGAGTTAAGCACAGAATTACAATAGGAGCCAGCAGATCCACTTCTGGGTGACATAAAAACATACATCTGCACAGACATTCATAGCACCATGATTCAAACAGCAAGAAACTACTATGGCTGTAGCCTAATGAATGAATAAACAAAATGACAGACATCTGTACAAGGATATATTAGTGATTATTCTGCTAATGCAACAAAAAATTAGTGATTATTCTACTAGTGCAATAAAAGTAAATAAGTACTAGATGCTGCAAAATGTACAAATCAGGAAAACATTACAATAAGGGAAACAAGCCAAATGATACGACTGCGTCTCTGCGAAACGGGACGGGGCGCGAAGAACAGGAGCTAATGACGGCCTCTGCCCCTGTGGAGCTCTGCCAGCGTCATCACAGCAGGTGATCTAACACAGCGTTGGATCCCAAAACAACACCGTGTCACTCTGAGACCAACTTCCGTGTTCTTCTTGTAGTCCCCCAATAGACTCTTCGTCTCCTTTTTTGGGTGTACATAAGGACCTTCCAAAATCTTCTCCTGACCTGATGCTCCGCCCACCCGTGTAAACTCCACCTCTAAAGCAACTCAAAAAAACCCTGGCCTCAGCTCCCTCTTCCTAGGGCTCTTTCAGCCCTCCTGCACCCACAATAAAGGCTTCAGTTGTCTCTCTTTCATCTCATTCGTAGCAAAGGAAAAGCCTTTCACTAGTAATGAGCACAATGTCTTCCTCCGGTCTCAATATTCCTATATGGAATTGGTGCTTATACAACCAGTAAGTATACTAAAATAATATGGAATTGTATACTTTGAAAGGGTGCATTTTATGGCATGAGGATTTCATATCAATAATACTCATACTTTAAAAATATGGACATCCAGGCTCTACCCATGAAAATTCTAGAGGCTCATCAATCGTTCAAGAAACTATAATTGAAAAAACTCTCTGGATGATTCCCAAAGCATAGCCAGTGTGAGCAATCACTAGTGTACTCAGAAAATACACTAGAAAGTTATTTGATCCTTCATGTTGGAAGGAAGGCCACACCAGCAGAGACGGCAAGAGCTCATGGAAAGGTAGAAAGGCTGCCCCTGCCGAAGGCCTCGCCCCCTAGAAAAGCCTCCCCCCCCCCACGCGCGGCTCTCCATGCCCCCGAGAGGCCCAGTCCATGCTCCTCTGTTCCCCTACCGCCTGCGGGACCCTCTTGTCCCTTAGGCAGGAAACTGAACTGTTCTGGACAGCACTTGTCTCACTAGGGCTCCCAGGACACCCACCACAAGTGGCTGAAACTCCTTTCTTAGACTCAGATCCTGACTTTGTTCCTCTTTCTATTGTGAAAACCAACCCTTATCACAACTGCACAAAGAATAAAAGAGCATCCTTTCCTTCTTCAATTCAAATCAGATTTTTAAATCTCATTTCACTGGTTTTATTCATATGATTACAGAAAACAAAACTGAGAGAAGAGCCTGGTCATTAAATAGCAAGTCCCAGCTAGGGTGCCTGCTACGAGGCCTCTCCTAACCCTCCCTCCTTCCTGAATTCCGAGCAAGATGACCTTCGTCCACAATTCTACGCAAAGATTCCCATGAAATGTTAACTTTTTCCAAAAGGCATAAATAGTTTATAAAATCTACAAATAGAACTTCCAGAAATTGTGGCAAAAACAAATCAAACCAAGATAGCTCTCTTTCCTCATGGAACTAACGCAGAACCTTTTATGGATAAACTGAAAAACGAAATCATGTCATAGTGATCATTCCCCTAACTCTCTAAGGTTCTCATTAGCAAAAGCTCAGGCTGCTATGCTCTGGCAGCCTGTCACGGAGAGTTACCCTATGAAAAACAAGAAGGTCATGGAACTGATAATGTGAAACTGTACTGGCTACTCCAGATTGGAGAACACTGAGAAAACATTCCAGATAATGAAATTTAAATTGATGACAGTATTTGTATAATAACACATTTAAAATGAGCTTATTAAAACAGAAGTCCTGGCACTCATACTCTTACCAAGATTGGACACCATTTCTCACACCAGAGAGTCAGACCTGAGTTCCAGTCCCACCATGTCTTGTTCATGGAAGCTGCAATCTCCTTAGGCATCCAGGTCTTTTCTCTTTTCACACTCACATCCAAAACAAAGCATTATCTTTCCATAAAGAAAAAGTCCCCATCTGGTGCATTTTATGTCTTTGGCATGAAATACATTATAGTGATTCAAATGAGCATTTTATCCAAATTATCCTTTTGCTTCTGATAGGGTCACCAAGGATGGTTGATAAGACTGTAGTCATTCTGCCACCTTTCAGGGAGAACAACAAATATTCATAATTTTTCCTCCCAGGCCACAAGGATGCAACAGCATTTTCTTTAATGCTCCCTATAATTAGAACCTGTATTCTGCTTCTATAGAGCATCAGCTAGTCGTCCAAATGTAGTGAGAAGCCAATAGCCAAAGAAACCAATTCAAGAGAGAGAAAACTAGAAAGCAAGCAAGGACGGTGTACTGCGACAAGCTTTGCTCAATTTGATAATATGAATTAATGTTTTTTTTTTTTTTTATTTTTCTTCAGGCTAATTTTTTTTTTTTTTTTTTTTTTTTTTTTTTTTTTTTTTTTTTTTTTTTTTTTTTTTTTT
>PVJA010010201.1:5962-25361 GCA_004027025.1 Myocastor coypus
TTTTTTTTTTTTTTTTTTTTTTTTTTTTTTCTGGACCGGGATTCAAACTTACAACCTTGTACTTACCAGGCAGGCACTTGTGCCACAGAACTATTTCCACAGCCCTATATATTTTTTAAGCAAAATTTATTTTATTTATTTATTTGTTTTGGCTGGCTCAGCCCACCTTGAGCATGGGGCTTGCATGGTATGTGGTGCCAGGGTTTGAACTGTGGTGCCCTATGCTTGTCTAAGCTTGCTTAAGCAGGGACTTTAGACTTCTGAAGTATCTCACCGGCTCTAAGCAAAATTTATAAATGAGGAATATGTTGCTCTCCGGATACAAAAATAATATTGGACTTCTAGTAAGCAACAAATGTTAAAAGGATCAGTAGTATAAAAAACACCACATCTTTTTCCTTCATTTTGGTTGTTCTAAGATTTGGTTATCACAAATTGTGCTCCTATAAACATACATGCACATAAATCACTAAGATATGATATTTTCAGTTCTTTTGGGAAAATTCTCAGTAGGGGAACAACTGGATTGAATGGGATTTCCAGTTCTTGTTTTTTAAGTAGTCTCCACACTGCTTTCCATAATGGTTGCACCAGCAGTAGAGAAGTGTTCTTTTTACCCCACAGCCTCTCTAACATTTGTTGTTGGTTGATTTTTTTTTTTTTTTTATGATAGCCATTCTTTCTGGGGTGAGATGGTATTTCTGTGCTTTCTTTCTTTCTTTCTTTCTTTCTTTCTTTCTTTCTTTCTTTCTTTCTTTCTTTCTTATGGTGGGACCAGGATTCAAACTCACAACCTTGCACTTGCCAGGCAGGCACTTGTGCCACGGAGCTATCTCCCCGGCCCCTCTGTATTGTTTTAGTATGCATTTTATGGGTGGCTAGTGATGTGGAGCATTTTTTTCATGTATTTATTAGCTTCTAGCATTTCTTCTTTGAGAAATGTGGGCTCCTGTCAGATACTCATTTCTGGATATAGTCTTTAAATTTGGGGGTCCTAACGTTTTATATTTCTTAGTAAATTCTAGAGAGAAGACCTTTGCCAGAGTGCTTATTAGTTCAGAGTTTTTTGAAATTTGTGAGTTGTCTTTTCATTTTGTTGGTAATTTCTCTTTATATGCAAAAACTTTCTCAACAACAGGAAGTCTAAGCTGTTAATTCTTTCAATACTTATCCACACAGTTTGATTTTTGTCCATGAACTGTTTGTATACCCCAATGTCTTCAATATTTCCTCCTACTTTCTCTTCCAGAAGATTTAGTGTTCCTGTTTAATGTTTAGATCGTTAGTCCATTTTTCTTTAGGTTAGTGCATGGTGATAGAACTGGGTCAAGTACTAATTTTTTACATGTAGATATCCAGTTTTTCCAGCACCATTTGATAAAGATGTTATATTTCTTCCAGTAAACAGATTTGGCCCCTTTATTGAAGATAAGGTGGCTGCATCTTCCAATCCATTCCATTGACCCTCAGGTTTATTTTCTGGCAATACCATAGTGTTTTTTCACACTAGCTTTGTAGTATAATTTTTTTTAGCTTTCTAGTATAATTTTAAGTCAGGGAATGTAATGCCTCCTGCCTTGTCCTTACTGTCCAGGATTGAATTTCACATTCTAGATCTTTTCTGGTTTCAAATAAATTTTAGGAATGACTTCTCTTGGTTTGTGAGTTTTGTTCTTGGTATTTTCATAAAGATTGGATTAAATCTGTACAACAATTTTTGGAGTATGACCATTTTTGCTATGTTGGTTTTTCCTATACAGGAGCATGCAATATCTTTCCATTTTATGAAATGCTCTCTGATCTCTGTTTTCAGAGTACTGTAATTTTCATTGAATAGATATTTTACTTCTTAAATTATGGTATTTCTCAAATATCTTATTTTCCATTGTGCTGTTGTAAAAGGTATTGTTTCTCTAATTTCTCTCTCAGTGTGTTTGCTATCTGTGTAGAGGAATGTCCTGACTTTTGTGTGTTGACTTTATAACCTTCTATGCTACTGAATTTGTGTATTAATTCTAGTTGCTTCTTAGTGGAGTTCTTTGGGTCTTCTAAGTAGATTATCATGTCATCTGCAAATAATGAAAGTTTTACTTCTTCTTTACCTATTCTTATTCCGTTTATTTCTCTTTCTTATCTAATGGCTATAGCTAATGATTCCAGAACTATATTGAATAGGATTGCTGATAGAGGACATCCTTGTCTTCTCCCAGATTTGAGAATATAAAACTTCAGTGTTTTCCCTTATAGAATTATGTTAGCCATTGGGTTGTCATGTATTGCTTTTATCAGATTGAAGTAGAGGCCATCTATTCCAATTTTCTGTAGGACTTTGCACATGAATGAGTATTGGACTTTTTCAAAGGCCTTTTCTGCATCATTTGAGATGATCATTCTTATAGATATTTTTAACAGACAAAAGTTTATATTTAAAATTAGATAGTTTAGCTAGAGTATGAGCTCTTTATTATTTGATATCTCCTCATTAATTATTCTTAATTTGCACAAATAGTATAATTTTTCCTTCAAAATATTGTGTTGATAATGCATAACAATATCCTTGTCTTCCTTTCCCATACTAACTTATGTCACTAGTTAAAAATAAATAAGTAAATAAATAAATTTATTATGTTCTGTTAATAATGGATAGATACTTTCTATGAATAAAATAAAATAAACCCTGTTTCATTTTATATAATCATGTAACATCTTCCCTATACTGTCTTCCATAATTCCCTGTATGTTTTATACATAAAATAATAAGTTTTACTTTTTTATTTTTCTTTTTTGCTGGGCTGCAGTTTGAACTCATGACCATGCACTTGTCAGGCAGGCACTTGTGCCACAGAGCTATCTCCCCAGGCATTAAGTTTTAGATTATTTCAATTTTTGTACATTCAAGTCTTTTAATACCATTTTTGGAAAGATGGTATTTTATAGTATTGTTGTTGCTAAATGCCTTGTTTTCTATTTTTCTCTTTCATGTGCCTAATATAGAAAGTCCAATTCTATAAATAGCTAGATCTCTATTAGTGAAGTTGATGCACTTCAAAAATTACTTTTGTTGTGGTAAATTTTGTTAAAATAGGTAATAATATGTGATATACCCAAGAGATAGCATGTTTTTTCCAGGATAGCATAATTCTGCTGGTTCCCATCTTTTAGAGCTTACTAGTCAACATACACTAAAACTCTTAACTTCATGAATAACTTTCTCATCCCTAATGATAAGTGACCATGTTTTCATCCAAGGGTGCCTGAATTTGGACCTCTATCGCTATATGTTAGGCCAAACATTTATGAAGTAAATTACAACTTCCTCCTATGTTACTGTGACATGTAAATATTTACTAGAAAGCATGAGATTTAGCTCAGTCGGTGTAATCCAAGTATTAATATTTTACACAATACTGTTGGTCTTTCCGGAAGTGATGGATGTGTCAGTTACACTGAGTTGATGAGTACATGTTGATTATATACAATGCAATTCCACTTTTTTAAATTTAGTACAAGGTCTGCATGGTCTGCAGGGTCTTACTATGTAGTGCAGACTCCCAGTGATCCTCCTGTTTTTCAGCCTTCCAAAGTGCTGAGATTGCAGGCAGCCACCATCTTTCCCGGTCTTAATCACTCTTTCTCCATGCCCTGGGGGTGTGTCTGGCACTGCTGGAGGTAGAATCCTAGCTTCCACATTCTGCTGAAGCAGGTGCTTTAGTCCACTGAGCCTTTTAGACTGAATACCTACTTGGCCAGCCCTATCAATTTCACTTTAAATCCTGTTATTATGTGCAACTGTTGTGCCAAGTAAAATAAAATGTTTTAAGAAGGTGCTCTATGAAGTTTCATTAATGGAAGTATGGTATTTGACTAGAACCTGCAAACCTGAATGATGCAGGATTTATTTTTCCTTCAAAAAGGTTCCATTAGCATTAATGTATTGCTATTTCTTTATTTACATGGTTTAGTATTGAAGGCTTTGGGGAAAGTGGCAGAAGATCAAGAATCATTTCACAATCTCATCACTTTTTAGTATACAGAAAAGAGAAAAATAGAATTGCAAATTATTACATTTTTGACATAAGAGAGAGTATGTTCTGTCCATTAGAGTCTCAAGTCATCCTGTTGCAGAGGACAACGTCGTAACGTTATTACTGTGAAGATTTGGACATAGTAATAACAGTGAGAGTGCTATAAACTATGGCCTTTTGTAGCAGGGGAATTTTAAATTGAAGAAAAATAACTGTTGAAGCTATCTTCTGCTAGAAGTAAAAAACAGCTAAGGTGGAAACTGTAGGATCACAATACTGAGAAAAAAGATGGGGATAAGGATATGAGTTTTCTTCCCCTTGCAAGTTGTGTGACATTTGCCAAGATATATAGCTATTCTAAATTTCAATCTCCTTCAGATTTATTCAGAGCCTGGGGAGATATCTCTGTGGCACAGATGCATGCATGACAAGTGCAAGGTCATGAGTTCAAACCCTGGTACCACCAATAAAGAGGTTTTTTTTTTTTTAGCATTAATGCATTTTCATTGTTTAATTTTTCTTAGAGATCTGTTATTCTTGGCTTCATACCTTGGTTCAAATAATTTTTCAAATAGGCAAAGTGAATTCTTAACTGGTATATATGTGAGGAAGAAAACCAGCACCCTTATACCTTAACTTACACTTTTTCATTTTCGTCAACTGCAAGAAACACATATCTTGCTATGTTCCTTCATAGCATAGGGGACCCAAGTGGCAAGAAATTTCTTCAGTGCTCCAGTGCCACATGGCATGAATTGTAGTTCTCATCTATTCAATTTTGAGGGTTCTCTATACTTTTTGTTTTCCAGTACCATAAAACTTACTCATCAACATATATAAGCCATACCCTCCATTTCATCTTAAAGTCTTGTATTAGTACAAAACTAAGTTGTTTTCCATCAACTAATCTTAGTTATCAAAAAGATCAGAACTAGGTCAAGGAAAAAATATAATCTTTCCCATGTATCATGAATGACTCCAAAAGTCATCATGAGAATCAAAATTTTAATACAAGTAAAATATTAATAAGATACCCCATACATTAAACCTTGAAGTAGAAAATGCTAAGTTTTAGACATATAGGTATTTATATCTGTATTTTGTCATTAAAATTAATGTGAATATTGGAAGTGTACTTTGAATGAAGCATCACTGAAGTAGAGTATCATTCCATGAATCTACACGTTTGGAGAAAAATCAAAGAAGAAATGTTTAAAGGAAACAGCCTATTTTATCAAAAGGAGTTACAATAGGCAAATGCAGTGACACACAGCTGTAGTCCCAGAGGTGGACTTATTTCAGCCCTTAAGTTTGGGAGCATACTGAGGAAATATAATAAGATCCTTGGTCAAAAGAGAGATGGAGGAAAAGAGGAGGGGAAGGAATGAGGGAAGAAAGAAAGAGAAAAAAGTGGTGAAGAACGAAGGCAATGTTTAATTTTCTTGTTTTCTTTTAAAGAAAATAAAAATAACAAAAAAGCATTACAAACATTGCAGAGTTTTAAAAAGAAGATAAGAATTCAATGGTTCTTATATTGCTTGTCACTTCATAATTGTTGAGATTTTTAGATACAAGCAAATAAAATTGGTGATACAACTTAAGCATTAACTATTCTTTTTGATAAACCAATTAAAATTAATACTACAATTATCTTAGCTATCTTATGGCAATCTAAGTTTTAGTGCCTTAAAATTGTAACTTGCCACATGTGTAACAGTATGTAACATTTGGTGCAATACAAATGCAGAAACTAGGACGAAAGGAGTGTAAAAAACTTCATCATAGTCACATAGATACTGAAAGAAATTATAATTCAGAGATCTGTATGGCAATACTCATTTAATAAAGGTAACATAAATTACTCTCCACTTGAAGTACAGGTACTGGAAGACTTTAATCTTAAAGTTTCTGGCACACCCTTAAGTATGTTTAAATATTGTTTGAACTGAGCATCTGTTTCTGATATGATGCCTTTTATTCTTCTTGACTAGAGGATGTATGGTGGTGAAAAACATGAGGAAACATCTAGATAGTCTTAGACATCTGTAAGTATAGTCTGGGGTTCTGAATAGTCTCAGTATGGATCCTCTCTCTTAACTCATGAAATATTCATAATTACTAAAAGTCATACTGTGAGAATTAGGTCTTTCATTTTTCCAGTGGCATCAAGGGTCAACTTTCCTGCTGACTTAGCTGATCAGCGTTATGACATTTAATTGTCTATTTTGAAAGTTCAGAAAATCTGTCTTCTATTAAGAAAAACTAATTATTAGCAAAAGGAAAACCATCATCAAAACATCTTACTCCCTATGGCTTTTAGCACATCGCTGGACAAAATGTACTTGGCAACCACTGAGATGATGCTGAAGATTTGCTACAACCTAAATCTAATATTTTTTTTTTTACCAGACAAAGCTCAATGACAATAAAAGGTTGTAAACTTGACATATTAAAAAAAAAAAACATCATACGTTTGAAACTAGTTTTCCTGAAGATTGAAGGACAGACCTATTTGTCTATCCTTAAACACATATTTGAGCGAACATAACTGGTTACTTATATTAGTTTGTATTTCATTCGAGTTTATTTTATTTCTTTTTAATTTTTTTTCTTGTTTCAGAACTTTTGTTTGTTTATTTATTTATTTTTATAGCTGGCTTAGCCTGCCCTGAGGGCAGGGCTGGTGCAGCATGTGGTGCTGGGGATCAAACCGCGGTCCCTGCAGCTGCCTAAGCTTTCCTAAGCAGGGTGCTAGGCCCCTCATTCAAGTTTAGATACTAGGAGTGTTTTTCTTTCCAAATTGATTATTTTTAGTAGAAATAGATTTAAGTCTGTACACATTAATACACAGTATTCATTATAAGTCCCACTGTATTACTGAGAGAAGATGATATTAACAATATATTCTTTGTTCATCATGGCTTAGTATCAGAACTATGATGTTATGACTCTTGGAAAAATTTACTGTATTTCTGAACAACAATATATAAATAGTTAAATATTTCCAGACTGACAAAACTTTAGACAAGGGGAAATATTATCTCCCATGAAGCCACATCAAGCATGAAGTAGGGCCTAGACTTTTAATATTTTTTTTTCAGGAAAGCAATAAGAAATCAACATAATAAATGTCATACTTATTATTTGTGCATAATTACTGCATCCCATCTTTAGAGGAGAGCGAGGGGATAAGCTTCTGTTTCAATGATCCTCATCCAGTTTTGAATTATAAGGCTATTTCTACATGTTGGCAAACAGCCCAGAGCAATACTACTTTGTAGAATTAGAAACAAAGAATTCTACTTGAACAAGAAGTTCTTAGTAAAAGATCCATTCACATCACCCTGATTTTGTAAGAAACCTATACTTACAAACTCTCTGAAACTGAAAACTAAACGGATATGAAAAAGCAGCTACACGTATGGTGCTCATTCTTTTAGCTTAGCAAATTGAGGCACATGTAGAGGAATGCTTTGGTTGTCACACGGCAGTGAGAGGCAGGACAGGAATTGAATTCCATCCATTTTCATTACTAGTCCTGGAGGTGTTTCACTAAATATATGTAGCTTCTCTTTCTCTCAGAAATAAAATAGATTATGTTTGTTAGGAATACAGGCCTGAAGGCTAAAATTCATGAGTTGGTCTTCCTAATTTGTGTGTTTGATGATGTATGATTAAGTTCAATTACTTAACCAGTGATTCTTATTGTAACACGACTGTGATAATAATGCTTATTTCATTGGATTGTTGTGGAGATTAAGTGTACCAAGTAATGTATAGCACTGAGGACAACACTGGCACGCAATAAGATTTGTGAAGTGTTTGATAGTATTTTGTTTTTATTGTTCTATTAAGATAATTTGTTTAAAGAGGATAGCCTTTTTGACTACATATTTTGGAAGATTACGTGACATTTGAGAATAGTGTAAAAATAATTGTAAAAATTTCAACAAAATATCTAAAACAAATACCAATGGCCCTGGAAGATCTTTATTATCTGAAGAGATAATATAATCTCTAAGGTATGATTGATACAAAAAGGGGCCATTGCTGCTCCTGTGCAGTTCTTAAATCTATCATGGTTGGTTAACAGTTCTCATATAGCCTGGAATAATGTATTGTTCTTACCACAGGGTCATCCACATGCATATTTAACAATATCACCTGGAACCTGTATTACTATGTATGAGCTACTTATTACCTGAATGTAGTAAGTCATGAAACTTGCACTAATATGACATAATTAAGCACATTTTTAGCTACATCAGCATAGATGTATTGAGATTATATATGTTGATGTGTGTGTGTGGTCTTAGGTCTATGTATATTATATCTTATTACATAATGAGACTGAGATCTGTATAAAAATATATGTATACATGACACTGATGGGAATATTCCATTTACATGTATACCTTAGAAGCAAGGATTTCTTGATGATGGAAGTAGCGTTTTTATTATGGCACACACTATTAATTGCTAGGTGAATTAGCTAAAAAATCATCAACTGGCACTGATATGTGGATTGGCATTATCCTTCAGGTCACTTACTCATTTTGTTTTGGTAATAGAGAACTGTCTAACAAAATAGAGATGTTTCATATACATGATAGAAATCCTCTGCTTTTAATGGTGCCCAATTATTGCACGTGTTCCTTTCTTCACTTCCTGCTTCCTCTAGGAGAATAAAAAATCTTGATTTAAAACTCTTATTTCACCATCTTTCTCAGAAAAGAGTTGATATCATAGGCAGCTTTCAATTATATGTGTTGTTCTGTGAGAACTTCCTTCATTTTCAGAGATTCTGTTAAAATATTTTAATAGGAATTTCAAATATTTGAGGAGCCAGGTGTAGTGGCACAACGCTGTAATCCCAGCACTTGGGAGGCTGAGACAGGAGGATCGATGTGAGTTCGAGACCATTCTGGGCTACAAAAGTGAACTCAAGGTCAGCCTGATGTACTTAGCAAGACCCTGTCTCAAAAAGACAGAAAGAAAGAAAGAAAAAAAGAAAGAAAGAAAGAAGGAAGGAAAGAAAGAAAGAAAGAAAGAAAGAAAGAAAGGAAGAAAGAAAGAAAGAAAAAGCAATTTCAAGTATTTGAATTGAACTTTCTTTAACTTTAGGTCCAAATGACTTGTGTCATTATTAAACCTGAAAAATCTACTACTTGCTTTCACTTTTCACATTGAAACAATGTTGAGAACAAAAAATCAATTCTTGGAAGAGTATTTTCCACTCTAGCAGAAGTAAGCATTATAAATCTTCAATATCCAAACCTCTACTGTCCGATAATTAAGAGCAGTCACTCAAAACATGAGTTTAACATGGCTCTATAGTTTTGTTGGAAATATTTATTGTTGCTGTTAACACCAACTAAAGCAGAAGGAGTAACATTTGCCCTTTAGGTGCAAAGACTCTGTAACTTAAAAAACAAAGTCCCATGTAGTAGTCATTAATAAAGCTTATCAAATATTCAAATTCTTTTCTCTTCCTGAATTTATAGCAAAGTTCTGTATTGTACACACTTCTGTATTGCTAAGGCTGTATGTCTTATTTTGGCCTATAAATTTTGAGCAGTGACATATGAAACTTTGGGCTCATTTAAACTTTTCCATGATGATAAGCAGAACTGAAGCAATTGCATATTCTATCATCCTAAATCCTAAGAAAATACAATATGGGGCTGTTATGGTTTATGTCTAGTTGTTCCCCCAAAGCCTCGTGCAATCATGGGGCAGGGACTTCTAGATTTTGAAACTTGACTCATGAAGCACTACGATTATGCGTTTTAGTACTCATGAGGTTATGGTTCTGAGTACTGTTGGGAATTATAGATGTGCCTTGAGGTGGATAGGCTAAGGCCGAGAGCCTGATGTAATAAAAAGAGAGACAGAGAGACAGACTCAAGCTGTTGCTCTCTGCTCCACTGGTTGTTCTTTTGCATCTGTAGTCATTGTCGCTGTTCCACCACCATGAACTGCCCTCTGCCATGTGCCTGTCTGCCTTGGATCCAGCTGAGTATGGACTGAAACCTCCAGTAACTGTGAGCTAAATAAACCTTTGCTTCCTTCATTTTGTATGTCGGGTATTTGGCCCAGCAATGAGGGAAACGCAACTAAGACAGGGGCACAACTCCAGATTACTGCTGATAAATATGCAGTTTTAATAAGGATTAAACTTTAGTGTTTTCAGGCCACTAAGAGCTGGGGGTTTGATATGGACTCACCAACACAATCCATTCTGGATCAAACAGTTTATTTAACGACACCCTTGAAGAATCATTGCTACTATCTGTCTTTGCTTATAAACTTGTTTATTTATTTATTTAATGTATTTATTTCAGTATCTACAAGGTTATAGTGGGCTCATAGTGATTTTCTGTTTTCATCCTCCTAAGCGCTGGAATTATAGATATATGCCACCACACCCAGCCTCAATTTCTGTCTCAGTGCACTCTGGGGATAGGTCTGGCACAGCATGCGAGGGATCGAATCTCAGTCCCTGTGCCTGCCTAAGCAGATATTTTAGTCCACTGAGCTATCTGGCCTGCCTTATGCCTATAAATTTAAATTGAAGTATATATATATATATTTTTTTTCTGTCATTAATAACATATAGTAAAAGATAATAAAATATAGGTATCTGATATTTTGGAAACTTGAATGTGATATAGAATCTTAATTATTCTCTGTAGTCTATCAAATAGCATTCTACCTAATGTAGCTTTCACTTAGAAATATATCTCGTAAGTTAAGGTTTGCATGTATGTTCTAGAGCAACCAAAATGAAAAATAATAATTATGGCAAACTTAAATCATGTCAGATATTTCCTGATTTAAATGAAATACTCCACATAAAAGGAAGATAAATTTTGGACTGGATTTGAAAAAACATAATAAGATTCAAGCAGATGTTACTAATAGGAGATATACTTCAAATTTAAACACACAAAGAAGCAGAAGTTAATGCCAAAAACTAAATATTATGTGAAGAGCAATCTTTACATTGTGTCTTATAAGGGTTCAGAAATTTATCCCAGAAAAAGTTTTATTTACATGAAAGAGAAAAAAAGTTATAATTTAAACAAAACATAGATTTTATTCATTTCCAAGCCTTAAAGCATAGTCTTTTATATTATTTAAATAATGATGTTTTGCATCCTGAAAGAAAATACAATAATTCTTGGGAGGCTGAGGCAGGAGGTTCAGTGTGAGTTTGAGACCAGCCTGGGCTACAAAAGTGAGCTCAAGGCCAGCCTGAACGGCATAGTGAGACACTGTCTCAAAAAGACGAAAAGAAAAGAAAAAGAAAAAAGAAAAAAAGAAAAGAAAGGAACAATGATTACAAAGAAAATTTCACAACAAAATAAGTTAGTTCTCAAACAGAATTTCAGAAGTCATCTGACCCAGTGTTTCAAAATGAAATATAAATACCACCTGTTTTAGTAGTTATAGACTTAAAATAATTCATGAAGAAATACTATAACTATTTCATCAAACTAACAACTATCCAATATTTAATGCTTGTGACAAAGGTTATGCAAAAATTTCATGTTTTGATTATAAGAGAAATGAAGTAGTTCATTAAACACTCATAAAGTATCTGTCATGCAGTAGTCACTGCCATTATATGAATCATAAAATAGTTTATGAGACAAAAATACTATTTCTGTTCACTTAACATATTTTCTCTCCTACAAAATGAAGTGTACAAGCAAATTGCCAAATACTATCAATTGTGTAAGTGCTTCCTCAAGTACATGTAAAACAACCACAAGAAATACATAGCAGAAACACTTCACTTTGACGCGAAAGCAAAGAAAATATTGGCTGAACCTAAGGGATGAATGAGAATTAATTAGTGGAAAATAACATAATTATGACCAAGGTAAGGTCCTAAATTTAGATGAAGGTAAAAGGCTATATAGAATATTATGCAGTTATGCACTCTTGTACTCATAGTATTTAAAAGTCTTAGGAGGATCACCAGTTCAAAGCCAGCCTGGGCTACATAGTGAGACCCAGTCTCAAAAGAACAATACAAAGAAATAAGTCAATCAATCATTCCTGTCTTAACCCACCTTTGTTCTCTGAAAACTCTGAAGTTTCTATTTATTGCTCAATTTCCAAAGTGCCTTGCTCTCAATTGAGTCCCACTATACTAGTATCTGACAAATCATTGAGATACATGACCATTAGGAGATAGTCTAAGAATGTCAATTTGTACCTTATATTTGTATCCCTCTCTTTACTGCAAGAGGGACAATGCAATGTTTTAATGACAACTTATATTTGTGTTACATTGTAAAAAACGGGTTGGCAAATTTCAGTCAATTGTCTAGCCAATCATTTTCATAAATAAAATTATTGGCTTACAACCATGCTCATTCATATTGATATTGGTTTTTTTTTTTTTTTTGTCTTTTTGAGACAAGGTCTCGCTATGCAGTTGAGGCTGGCCTTGAGCTCACTTTTGTAGCCCAGGCTGGTCTCGAACTAGTGCCAATCCTCCTGCCTCAGCCTCCCGAGTGCTGGGATTACAGGCGTGTGCCACCACGCCCGGCTCATATTGATATTGTTGATGGCTCTTTTTGCCCTGTAACTAGAGAGCTGCGTAATTGTGACAGATGGGAGGAATAAATTACAAGATATCCAGTATATGAAAAGGTGATTATAATCATTGATGCTACAATATATTCTTGAAAAAATATTGAGTGTATTTTATGCACACTGATCTCAAAAATGATATGTGAGATTGTAAGTAACTGATTTGTTGAGGAGCTGAATGTAGCCACTCCACATTGTGCATGTACTTCAAAATAAAATGTGCACAGTAAAATCAAGTTACAGTTCAATTATTTAAAAAAGTCCAGTAAGATAATAAGGTATTTTCTTTGTGGTTATTTACAGCCTAGTCTACAATTTTAGTTTTATACTTCAAAAGACTTGTTTAAAATGTTCATACTCATTATAATGAAAAATTATATTTCCTGACATATTTGATCAGCATATACATCTGTAACTACTTTTGTTTTTAAAATATATATTTCAATGATATGATATGAAGAACTCATAGTATTTGCATATCCCTTCATGCATTTCTATTGTCGTTGCATTTAAATAATATTTTAAGTATAAAACTCCAGTTTCACAGTCATCTCTTAAAGCAATATTTTGAAATTGTCTTTCATAGTCTGTGAAATAATTTTTTAGGTGAAAACACATCATATTTTTTGAAAATTCTTTGCTTTATATTTCTGATAATCTTTTTCAGATTTTGTCTTTAAATGTATTTCCCTGTATTCTTACAAGATGCATCCCAATAAATATGTATTTTTCATTTATCCCCTTTGTCACTTAGAATGTACTTTTATTTTTTATTTAATTTAACTTATTTTATTTATTAATTTTAATAAGACATAACAATGTATAACAATGTGGCAGCTTCAAAACACATTAGTAGTACATTTCAATATTTAATACAATGCATATTGTTATCCACCTATTAGTTATACAGAGCACAGCATGTAGATGTCATAAGTTTTAAAATCATTATTGGTACAACAAAATTTCTTCTCACTGAACAAAAAGAAAGCAGTTGTATACTTAATGCAATGCTTGGTAATCAGAGTGGGTTATTGGTAAAACTGGCAATATTGGAAGCTGTTGATTTAAGCCTTTTATAGCTCATCATTGTAATCTAGCTTTCCATTTTATGCCTTGTTGTTAAACTTTCCTGCTGGGTGGTTAAGGGCAAGTTTAAGCAAGATGTATATAGCAAAACACATAACTTTTACATCTCTCAAGGTCAGTCAAAACTCCTCAGGATTTACTTTGGAACCATGTGTAGTGCTTTGTAGAACTGTTGTCAGTGTCAACCATCTGGATGAGTCAATGTCATTGCTTGACAAGTTTGCTGTCTGTGAAAGCCTGACAGAATGTTTTCTCTCTAAGTGACTCTCTTTTGGCACACTATGTATCTTCAATCCGTTTCCTCTGTAGTCCCATAATCTCCTTGCACAGAAAATTTGGGAAACCACTGACTTACAGGATGATATAGCACAAGTTCCCTTATATTCTGATCCCTCATTGACCTTGAAGAGCTAGGGTCAAAATATTGGCTATATGTGTAGCCCTTCTTTTTCTCTAATGTTTGGTCTGTAAACGTATGATTTTAACCAGTCTGAAGAAAAGCTTAGTGATACTATTACTCTATAACAGACGTACTTGACCATGACATCACAGTTTTCTGAGTATCAAACATCTCAGACTTAACATGGAATTGGTATTTTCTATTGATTATTGATATTCTAAAAAATGTCTACATAATGTGATAAAAGCAGTTACACATTTAGAAAACTATGTACATATGAAATTGTACCCAGTCAATCCTATGGCATTTTTCTAGTCTCTTACTCTCATCTAATATCCTTTTCTGATTTTTTGTAAACCAACCATTTACTTGAGAGAAAGTATAGCAGTAACTAAAACTATATTAGAAGCAGCACACACTTAAAATACCAGAATGATAGGCATTCCAAACATGTTTTTACTGTTACACATTGTTGTCCTCAGTGTCAAAAACATTTTGGAGGTTCCTAGGACCATTATCTAATTCATCCTGTGTATATAAGTGCATGGCTTTGCGCCTGCCATGCTTCCTATCTTTTCTGCTTGCTATCACTTCATTCTTCAACCCTTAAGTCCTTGATTTCCATTCAGCTGTGTTATGCCTCTCCATTTTTATTTCTTCTTTTGAGATCTTGCACCACGGAGACTATACAATATTTGCACATGTAGGTCTGGTTTATTTCTCTTAAGAGTATATGTTCAAGCCGGGAGTGGTGGCTCATGCCTGTAATCCCACCACCCGGGAGGCTGAGGCAGGAGGATTGGTGCAAGTTCGAGACCAGCCTGAGCTACAAAAATGAGCTCAAGGCCAGCCTCAACTGCATACCGAGACCCTGTCTCAAAAAAAAAGAGTATATGTTCAATATATATTCATTCATATATGAAGTATCGTAGTTTGTCATTTTTATAGATGAGTAATATTCCATTTTATAAAAATATCACATTGTTTTCAACCACGCTTCAGTTGATGGACATTTTGTTCGTTTCCAAGATTTAGCTATTACAAATTGCGCTGCTATTAACATAGGTGCAGAGATAACATCATGATATGTTTTTGGTTCTTCTGAGAAAATTCCCAGTACGGAGGTAGCTAGATGGAATGGGACTTCAAGTTCTAGCTTTTTAAGGAGTCTCAACACTTCTCTCCATCATGGTTGCACCAGTCTGTATTTCCACAAGCAGTGAAGAAGGATTCCTTTTCCCCTACAGCCTCTCCAACATTTGTTGATGCTTGATTTCTTTATGATAGCCATTCTTTCTGGGGTGAAATAGTATATCTAAGTGTATCTAGTATTTAGTATTTGCACTTAGTATCTAGTATTTAATTTGGATTTCATGAATGTTTAGCGATGTAGAGCATTTCTTCATGTATTTGTAGGTTCCTTGAATTTCTTTCACTGGGAAGTGTGTGTTCATTTCACATGCCCATTTCTGGATTGGGTCTCTGAATATTGGCAACCTAATGGTTTTTAGTTCTTTATAAACTCTACATAGGAGGCCTTTGTCTGAATACTTATTGGTTAAAATCTTTTCAATATTTGTGGGTTGTCTTTTCACTCTGTTGGTAATTTTTTTTTTTTTTTGACGTGCAAAATGTTCTTAGCTGGAGAATGTCCCACTTGTTCATTCTTTCAGCAGTTGAATGTCCATTTTGATTTTTGTCCATGAACTCTTTGCCCACACAGAGTTCTTCAAGATTTTCTCCCCCTTTTTCTTCCAGGAGATTTAATGTTTCTCTCTTAATATTTAGAACTTTACTCCATTTCCACTTTATTTTAATGCATGGTGATAGACCTAGGTCTTTCTATTTTTTGTCATGTAGAGAATCAGTTTTTCAGCACCATTTATTAAAGAGGTCATCTTTCTTCCAATAAACATGTTTGGTGCCTTTGTCAAAAATCAGTTGGCTAGCAGGGAGTGGTGGTGCACGCCTGTAATTCCAGCACTCGGGAGGCTGAGGTGGGAGGATTGGGAAAGTTCGAGACTAGCCTGGGCTGCAAAACTGAGCTCAAGGCCAGCCTGAACTGTACAGTGAGACTGTGTCTCAAAAACACAAAAAAAAACCAGTTGGCTGAGTGTGTTTCAATTCACTTTTCTATCTTGTAGTCTATTCCATTCCTCCTCAGGTCTATTTTGTTTCCAATACCATGCTGATTTTATCACTGTAACTTTGTAGTATAATTTTAGGTCAGGCATTGTAATGGCTCCTGCCTTACCTTTGTGGCCCATGTTGGTCTTTGCAATTGTGGATGTTTTTTGCTTCCAAATAAATTTTAGGCATGACTTCTCCAGGTTTGTGAGGTATGTTGATGGTATTTTGATAACAATTGCATTAAATTTGTATAACAATTTAATGAGTATGGCCATCTTCGCAGTATTCCTTCTTCCTATCCAAGAGCAGGAAATACCTTTCAATTTTCTGAAATCTTCTAGGATCTTTTTTTCAGAGTATTGTAGTTTTCATGGAAAAGCTCTTTCACCTTTTTAGTTAGGTTAATTCCCATATATTTCATTTTTTTTGGAGTATCATAAAAGGTATTATTTCTCTAATTTCTTCCTCAGTGTTAATTATCTGTATAGAGGAATGCTATTGACTTTTCTGTGTTGACTTTGTAACACATAATACTATGCTACTGAATTTGTGCATTAATTTTAGTAGCTTGTTTGTGGAGTTTTTGGGGTCATCAAAATAAATCATTGTGTCATCTGCAGATAATGATAATTTAACTTCTTTTTTACCTATTTTTTCCTTTTGTCTCTCTTGTCTGATGGCTGTAGCTCATGATTCCAGAATTACATTGAATAGGTGTGGAGATAGAGGACATCCTTGTCTTCTCCCAGATTTGAGAGTAAAGGACTTCAGTTTTTCCCCATTTAGAATTATGTTAGCTGTTGGATTGTCATAGATGGCTTTCATCAGCTTGAGGTTGAGGCCCTCTGATCCAAGTTTCTGTATGACTGAACATGAGTGAGTGTTGGACTTTGTCAAAAGCCATTTCCACATCAATTGAGATGATCATGTGCTTTTTGGCTTTGTCTCTATTGATATAGTATGTTACATTTATAGATTTGCATATAGTGAACCATACTTGCATCCCTGTGATGAATCCTACCTAATCACGCTATATAATCTTTTCGATGGTTTGTTATATTTTAGTGGCAAAGATTTTATTGAGAATGTTTGCATCTGTGTTCCTGAGAGAAATTGTCCTGTAGTTCAGTGTTTTAGCTACATCTCTTCCTGGTTTTGGCAACAGTGTAATACTTGCTTCTAGAAATGATTTTAAGAGGATTTCTTTGCTTTCAATTTGATTGAAGATTTTGAGTAGATTTGGGCTTATATCTTCTGTAAATTTCTTGTAGAATTCAGTAGTGAATCCATCAGGTCCTGGACTTTTCTTCATCAGTAGGCTTTTTATTACATGTTGTATTTCATTGGTTATTATTGGGTTGTTGGGAGTTCTTATATCTTCTTGATTCAGTTTGGTAATTTATACTTTTCTAGGAATCTGTCTGTTTTCTGTGTTTTCCATTCTGTGAGGGTAAAGATTCTCAAAGTAGCTATTTATAATATTCTGAGCATCTGCTGGGTCTGTAGTAATTTCACCCCTTTCATTCCTTATTGCTTGAATTTGAGTCTTTTCTTTCCTCTTTATCATGAGGTTAGCTAGGGGCTTATCAATTTTCTTTAATCTTTCAAAGAACCAACTTTTTGATCCATTAATTCTTTGTATTGCTTTCTTTGTCTCAATTGAATTAATTTCTGTTCTTATCTTTATTATTTTTTCCTGTGTTTGGGCTTTTGATTTTGTTTGTTTGTCCATTTCTAGTTGGTTTAGTTGTTTCATTAGAGTGTTTATTTGTTTCCGTTCTGTCTTCTTAATGTTTGAGTTTGGAGCCATAAATTTCCCTCTAAGCAGTGCTTTCACTGAATCCCACAAATTCCAGTAAGTTGAGATTGAATTTTCATTAAATTTTAGATATTGTTTAATTTCTTGTTTAATTTCATCTGTAACCCTCTGGTACCTGAGAAGCGTGTTGTTTAATTTACATGTATTTCTAGAGTTCTTGTGGTTTCTTTTGTTTTTTTTTAATAATTTCAATGCACTGTGTCAGATAATATCCATGGGACAGTTTCTCTTTTCTTGTATGTACCTAAGCACGACCTATGGACTAATATGTGGTCTGTAGAGGTAAGGAATTCATATCTTAGATAGTGAAGACAATAAATAAAGTCCAGAGACAGCTGTGATGGGTTACTTGGGGTTACCTGAAAGATGGGATTCAAGGAGACAAAGAACAGCTTGTTCTAATGGCTCCTCAATACTTGTCTCTTCCCTTATTTGGGAAGTTACTGGTTGTTTTCTCCCCTGCTTGGAATGTTTTCAATTAGCATTTGTATTAACCTGATGTTAGGTAAATGGTGATAGAAGTAGTGGTCTCTAGTCTGCATTCCCCAAAGCAGTTATGCAAATTCCTTAGGCTGTCCTTTAGCATTTAATAAAAGTAATATTCTTTGGTGAGTTGGAGCTCATGTAGAGAGAGACAAATTTCAGTGAGTCCTCTGAGCTAATTTCATCGGGTTTCTTGTTGTTCCTTTCGGCACCAACACCAGAACATCACAGCACTGGTCTATTTTAGAAAACATCCCATGTGCAGCTGAAAAAATGTGTATTCTGAAGTGCTTGGGTGGAACACTCTGTGTATGTCCACTAGGTTCAGCTGTTCCCATTTCAGTTCAGATGCTAATTCTTAGCAAATTTTTTTATCTGCTTGACCTATCTTTTTGGGATAAAGGTGTGTTAAGCTCTCCTGTTATGATGGTGGTATTGGATATTAGATTTTTCATGTCCATTACGTTTGTGTTTTATAACTTTGTGTTCTCATGTTGACTGCATACATATTTATGTGTGTTACCTCTTCTTCTTGAATTTTTCCCCTAACCAGTATGCAGTGGTCTTCTTTATTTCATTTGATCAAGCTTTGTTTGAATGTTAGTCTGAAAACAGGATTGCTACCCCTGGTTTTCTTTAGAGGTGCTGTTTTATGTAGTACTATATTCCATCCTTTCCCTTTTAGCATATGACTTTATTTATGAGTTAAGTGCATTCCTTCTACACAGAATATTGTTGGATTTTGTTTCCTTATCCACTCTGCCAGTCTATTTCTTTTAGGTAGAGAACTGAATCCATTTACACTGATGGTTATAATTGAAATATATTGACATGATTTACATATCTTTT
>PVJA010010201.1:25461-42587 GCA_004027025.1 Myocastor coypus
TTTTTTTTTTTTTTTTTTTTTTTTTTTTTTTTTTTTTTTTTTTTTTTTTTTTTTTTTTTTGTTCTCATTTGTGGACTTTGGGTCATTTTGGTCCCTCTCTAAAATATCCTTTAGTAGTCTTTGTAGGGTTGGCTTTGACATCATGAAATTGTTTACTTGCTCCTTGTCATGGAAATATTTCACTTGTCCCTCATTCTTGAGGGAGATAATTTTGCAGGGTATAGCAGTCTGGGATGAAACTTATTTTCATGGAGGACTTGAAGCATTCTGCTCCATGCTCTTATTGACTTCATGGTTTGTGAAGCAAAATCTGCCATTATTCTGATGAGTTTTCCTTTAAATGTGATCTGTTTTTTGGTTTTTTTTTCCTGCAGCAGCTGTTAGTATATTTTTCTTCTCCTGGATTTCTGGGATATTGTCTATTATATTTCTGGATATATTTTAAGTCAGGTTGATGTTATTTGAAGTTCGATATGCTTTGGTTACCTGAATGTGAGATTGTTTTCTCATATTTGGGAAGTTTTATGCTATTAATTCTGCACACACTCTTTTATATCCTTTGTGTTGACTCCTTTGTCATTGATTCCTACTAACCTCATGTTCATTTTTGCATTATCTTGCAGGTATTGAATTATCTTTTCCTGAATCCTAGTTGTTTTTAAGAGATCCTTTCTTACTTTTTCATTACCTGTGAATGTGTCCTCATGATCTGAAACTCTTTGTTCCCATTCACAAAGTGTTGCCAGCTTGTGATTGAGGTTTTATTTTCTTATATATCTCCTTTAAACTGTTTCATGCAATCTATTTCTTCCATATATTGCTCAGTCAGGGCATCCATCCTTTTCCTATTCTCTTCTAATTTTTTATCAATGTCTTTTTTAGTAGCATTTTAGATTTTCATTTTAGTTATCCTTTCAGGGCTTATTTCTGCTTTGATCATCTCTGCCTTTCTGTAGTTGTTCCCATACTTTAGACTCTATTAAAGTAGAGATGTCCTTTTTTGGTACTTCAGAGGTTATTTCTTCTCTGGTTTCCTCTATACATTTCTGAAGTTGTTTTTCTACTTCGAATTCTATTAATTCATGCATTTCCTTTTTTTTTAACTTCAGATGTTATCTTTGATCTGATTTCCTCTATGTTTCTGCACTTGTCTATCTACCTCAGATGCCACCAATTCAGAGATTTCAGCTACCTGATTCCTATTTTCTACAATGGTACTGTCTAGTATATTTGTTCTGGGTGGACTTGGGACCTGAGTTTGCAACTTACTCCTCTTTTTCATTTTGTATGAGCTTTGCACTTTGATGAAGTTATGCTGTTGGCACCTATCTAAATTTGGATCTGGATCTCTTCATGCCTTCCAGTTGTGCCTGACTGGGTCTGGCTTTGGGCTCAGCTTCTTCTTGCTGCAACTGGGCGCAGGCCAGGATGGTTAGCATGGGTGGGCAGGGTCTGAGTTCTGGTTGCTATCGGTGGTGGGGTGCCAGCTTGAGGAGAGGTTCTACCTGGCACAGGCCTTGGTCACTCAGTTGGGTGGACAAGGGCTGGGTTCCCATGGCTGCTGACACAGGAGCGTAAGCTAGAGGAGAGGTCCTGGGCACAAGCCCAGGTTGGTCATCATGGGCTGGCAGCGGCCAGGTTCTGATGTGCTGGAATGCAGTCCCCCAGACAGTTCCTGCCTGGGCATAGGCCCAGTTTGGTGAGCATGGTTCTTGTGGCTGGTGGCACAGAAGCACACGCTGGCAGACAGCTCGTACCTGGGCAACGACTGGAATGTAGTTTTAATCTGAGGAAACATTTTATTTCTGCAAGTTTTTCAACTATCATATTCTCAAAAAATCATTTTATGCCTTTCCATCTATTTCCTTTTCCAGGAGATTTTATAGGATAAATATTAATCATTTTGGTATAAAATCTATGTCAGTCATTTTAGCTTTCAGATATTTTAAAACAACTATCTTTTAATTTTGTATCCTTTATTTTCTCATAAATATCTCCAGTTAATTAGTCAGTTCCTTATTAAATGCTCTTGAATCTAGGGTACTCTTCAATTTCAATAGCTAATGAAGAGGCAAACATGCCTTAAGCACTTTGGGTCTCATCTGGGTCAGACAATACATCTTACATAAATTACATTTAATTTCTTCTCCCCACAGTTGCTGGACTTCCAGCTGCTTTCACCTGCTTTTAATATTGATAATTTAGCTAATTTGATGCAATTCCAATCAAAATGCCAATAACGTGTCTCACAAAACTAGAAAAAAAATCACCACCATCAACTTCAGTTTATATTATAAAGCTATCATGATTAAAAACAATGTAGTGTTGGCAAAAAAAAAAAAAGAAACAAACACCTTATCTTATGAGAAATGGCACAGAAGATGCAGAAACAATTCCAAGTACATTCATTTACCTTTTATTTGATAAAGGAGCCAAACTGAAAGAAAGATAGCTTTTTTAATTAAATGATACTATGAAACTCACTATCCACAAGCCAACAATTGAACCTAGACCTGTATTTCTCATCGTATCTTAAAGTAAAATAAAAATGGATCAAGTATCTAAATGTTAAAACAGAAATATTTAATCTACTGAAAGATGAAGAGGTTCAACTCATTCTTTTTCAAGGTTTGGTAATTCATTTATTTTAGGATAATGTGATTTCTATCTGAAGAAAACCTTTCTGACTTTCAGGTCACTTGTTATGTTATGTTAAAATTTTCAGTGCAAAATACACCACCAATGGATTGAAAACACAGCACTCAGAGTGGGAGAAATATTTTGTATGCTACTTCTCAAAGGATTAACATCAACAATGTATAAAAGAACTTCAAAATATCAGAGTTTCCAAACTTAAAAGTTCATTCCAAAAGTGGGGCTAGAATATTCCCAGTTCTCAGAAGAAGTACAAATAGCACACAGATATGTGAAAAAAAGTTTTAACATTACTGGCCATTTAAGCAATATAAACTAAAACGACTGTGAAATCTCATTCCAAAAGAATAGCCATAATCAAGAAATCATCCACTAATAAATACTGACAAGGTTGTGAGAGAAAAACCTTTCTCTATTGCTGATGGAAATGTAAACTGGTGCAAACACAAAGTGACAGAATGGAAATTTCTTTAAAAAAATACAAAGCAAAATAAAACAGAAACACTAGAGGTTCTATTTGATCTAGCTGTTTTTCTCCTGAATATCTTCCCAAAAGTGTAAAAAAAAATCATACCATAATGATATATGCACACAAATATTTATAGCAGCACAATTTATAGTAGCTCAATAATCTTGGAAACAGCCTATGTATGTCATCAACCGACAAATAGATAACAATGTGAATAGCATTGCTCTGCCATTTGTAGGAAATGGATACAATCTTTTTCTATAATGTATTTAGTACAGTGTCTATAAAGTCTCACTACACAGATGAGACTTTCAGAGGTTCTCCTGTTCTCAGTCTCCCAAGTGCTGGGATTACAAGCTTGTGCAACCATGCCCAGTCTCATTCGCAATCTCAGCGAGCCAGGATGTGGGGCCAGCAAAACAGGTTGGGGATGGAACATGGGCCCCTGCACCTGCCTACGCAGGTGCTTTAGTCCACTAATCTATCTGGCTCATCCTAGATATAATCTTTAATGATATATATTGTACACTCAAGTTTAAATCTCCTGTTGTTTCTTTTACACGAGAAACCCAAAGGGTAAATAACAAGCATAATGGTGATAAGTCCTGGAACAGGAAGAACATGTTACAGTGGGAAGAACAACAAGGAAGGAGTACAGGGAATAGAAGGAAGGAAAAAGGAAAAAAAGGAGCATGGAAAGGAAAAAAATAAAAACAAAACTTTTGCAAATAGGGAGGCAAGGGGGGCTGGGGAGATAGCTCGGTGGCACAAGTCCCTGACTGGCAAGTGCAAGGTCGTGAGTTCGAACCCCAGTCCCGAAAAAAAAAAACAGGGAGGCAAGAAGAAGGATTGTAAGGGAGGGAAAAATGAGGGAAGAAGAAAAAAGATATATTATATACAGGTACAATTTCCTGAAGATTAATGTGATCAATATGCATGAAGATATGCACCAAAACACAATTTTAAGACGATAAAACAGAGAAAGTTTTAAGCTCCCTTGTCAGCTTATGCTTTTCTTTCATCCTTTTACTACGTCTCAGAGAGAATTACATATGTATCACATTTATACATTTTTGCTTTTCCTTTTTCATATTTATGCGTCATAATGCTGTGCATGGGGTGGAGGTAGCTAAAGCATGAAGCGACCCACCATCTAAATCACAGGTAATTTCTGAGAAATATTTATACTTAATAGAGATCAAGAACACAAGGGAAAGAGGAAAAGATACAAAAAAAATGAAGGGAGAAAAATTATGTAAGTATATATACAGGATGGCTGATATGATTGTACTAATAGTATCCATCAGTTTTTTGAAAGGAGCAATTACTGTTTAAATTTTCACGTTGATTAACTCTATATACTGATATCTGGAATCTGAGCAACAACATTAAAGACAGAAATGTGCAACACATAGCCGGGCGTGGTGGCACACGCCTGTAATCCCAGAAATTGGGAGGCTTAGGCAGGAGGATCAGCGCAAGTTTGAGACCAGCTTGGGCTACAAAAGTGAGCTCAAGGCCAGCCTGAACTGTACAAAGCTACCGTGTCTCAAAAAGACAAAAAAAAAAAAAAAAAGAAAAGAAAAGAAGTGTGCAACACAAAAATCATGGTTGAATGCCTCTCTCTTATTCTTCTAAATGTGTACTGTTTCTAATGTCTCATCAGTTAGTATACTCTCTTTCAAATAAATTTAAATGGCTGCAGACATAACTCAGCAGTCTAAACACTGGCCTGGCAAGCACAAGGACGTGGGTTTGATCACTAGTACTAATTCCATGTGTAGATCCTTGGTGGTACATGCCTGTAACCCTAGCACTGAATAGGCTGAGACAGGAGGATCACAATGAATCAGAACTAGCACCAAATACATTATATATATAATATATATTATATATATATTATATATATAATATATATTATATATATATTAAGAAAATATAATATATATATTTATATATTATACATTATATATATTATTATATTATATATTGATATATATTAAGAAAATATAATATATATTTTATATATATATATTAAGTAAAAATAAAGTTCATTGGAAGAAAACATTAATTTTAAATCACTTGACTGATGTCACATACTTATATCTATTAATCTGAGCAATAGATTTGACAATGAAAATATATAATAGACAAGTGTTAAAGTAATATTTATTCTTGTTTTGAAACTCTGTTTCATATGTATTGTTGTTGCTGTTTCTGCCTTCATTTCTGCTTTTGCTTTTGGTTTGTTTTACTCTTTGATATGCAATAAAAGAAAAGAAATTCCTCCAAGAATGTAAATAAATGAGTATGATTTAACAAACAACATGACTATTAGGAATTTAAGGGAAAATTCTCAAATGAACTCATTAAATGCATTGCATATTGCATCCTTTAAGGGTGGGACACAATAATTACATATGGAACTCACTATCAACTGGGTTATTCATTCTATATAACCATTTGAACTGAATTCCTTACCATTTAGTAATTTAAGTGCTTTCAAAATTTGGTGAGAAGAGCTTACAGTCCAATGACTTTCTTTAATTCTGAGCTTTTACTTTTACATGCCTTTTCTTTTGTACTATCCTAATCTAGCCCACAAAATGATGTTTTTCATTTATACAAAGAAAGCTTTATATTGTATGCCTTGTAGTTAAACATTTCTGCTGGGTGATTAAGGGCAAGTTAAAGCAAGACTTATACAACAAAACATGTAACCTTGTATCACCCAAGGTCAGTCAAATCCCCTTAAGATGTACTTTGAAACCATGTACAGCGCTTTGTAGAACTTCTGTCAGTGTCAGCTGTCTGGATGAGTCAGGGCTACTGCTTGACCAATTTGCTCTTTGTGAAAGCCCAACAGCATGTTTTCTCTCTAGGTCACTCTCCTTAAGCACACTATACACCTTAAATCCCTTTCTTCTGTATCCCCATAATTTCCTTGAAGAGAAAATCCAGGAAACCACTGGATTATAGGATATCACAGCACAGGTTCTGTTCTGTCCTGAGTTCTCACTGACCTTGAAGGGCTAGGGCCAAAATATTGGCTATCCTTGTAGCACTTCTTTGTCTCTAATTTTTGGTCTGTAAACTTTATTTTTAACCCTCCAGAAGGAAAGCCTAGTGATATTATTACTCTATAACATGAGTATTTGAGCTTAACATCACTTTCTTTCTGAATATCAAACATCTTAGTCTTATCTTGGAATTGTTATTTTCCATCAATCATTGATATTCTAATAAATCTTTATAGAATAAAAGCAGTTATACATTTTTACACTGCCATTTAGAAATCTAATAATGTACAAAATTGTAGCCTGTCAATCCTGTGGCATATTGCAAGTCTCTTACTCTCACTTAGTACCCTTTGTGTTTTCTTGTAAACCAACCATTTACTTGAGAGGGAGAGAATAGCAGTAACTGAAATTACATTAGAAGCAGCACACATCTAAAAGACCAGAATGACAGGCACTTGAAGAATACCTTTTGTGTTGCACATTGCTATCATCAATGTGAAAAAAACTTTCAAAGATTCTTAGGACCATTATCTAATTCATCCTGTGTATTTAAGTGCATAGTTTTGCTCTTCAGGATCAAAGATTCCATGAAATAAAGAAGGCATCTTTCATCCTGAAGAGATTTTAGCTTTTCTGTATTATAGGGGCATCTAACTACTTTCTTCTCTTTCTTTCTTTTCCTATCCTTTCTAGGATTAAAATTAAAGGAAAGAATAGGGCAAACAAAACACTTACCTTTGTCATGTAGAACAAACTGGCCATTTGCCTTCATTGTATTTCATATCTATGCCCTCAGTATCTCACTTTCCATTCCTAGGGCTTCACACTTTGTATTCTAACAGATTTTGCTATGAATAAGAATTCTTGAGATACACATATTTTACTTCTCAAAATGGATATTTACTGTGTCTCTGGAATCACTTTATAAATAACTTATGTTCTGAGCAGTATGATAAAATGGTTGCAGTTCCTTGATTTGTGGATCTGTCTTGTAGTTGAGTCATAGTATTGAAAATGTTTTCTGAATCCTAGGTAAGAGTGATATGTAGTTCAGGTACAGATAGTAAGTAGTAATTCCTTTTACTGTAGCAAATACTCTAAGCGGTAACATAATAGTGAGAAAATTTCATGTTATAGGACATTACTTTGAGAGGGATAAAATCTAGATAACAATGGTTAAACATTTCCTCAATTACTGCTATATGCCAGAAAGACTATTGAAGTCTTTTGCATATGGTAACTGATTTTAAATCATCATGACAATTCCATGAAGTACTAACATTAACACAGTATTCATATTGGGGAACAGACGCAAAACTTTTTCAGGCAACTTTAAGGTCACATAGCTACTAAATGTTATATAATCTGCCTCTAAACTATATATTTTGACACCATTTTTTTTGCATTTAAAAAATTAAGTAGAGGAAAGGGCAAATACACTAAAACAGAATTCCTAACAGTCTGATAGGACAGTAACAATAATTAAAACTTTGTTTATTGTTACAGTCACAGTAGCTGTTCAGGGTACAATGTGAAAAAAATGAAACTACCGGAATTTTTCTCTATTTGACTCTTCTACTTGATAGATACATGGTTTCTTCAGTGACAAGATGTGTTGATAGTAGGATTAAATAAATTGCTATAAAGCAAGCCCTCAATTCATTCCCTCTGCTCTTTTTAGTTTTGTTTACCAGCAGAATTGTTTTTTTTTTCTTTTTGTCTCTACCATAGGTCTTTAAATTGATGCCTACCTGAAAGTTGAAAGGACTTCAAAACCAAGCAAGAGCAAACCAAGCTGAGTCACAGAAATACTCATAGCAGAATAATCAATGGCTCCTTATTTGATTTAATTTTATTTAAAACTTTCTTTACAAGTACCTTTAAAAGTCTTTTAAATGGTATATTTTAAATTTGAAAATACATATATATTTCACTGATTAGTAAAGGTGTGTGGAATAGAGCATTAACTAGTGATATACTTTTTCCATAAGAGATTTGCAGTAGATTAAAACATAATTCCCCTGGATGGACACAGCCATATATTACACACATATTTTTGGTCAGTAATTTAGCTATATCTATAGATGTTGTAAATATATATATCTCCTTTAACACAGCTTTTCTATTATTAGAAAGGTGTCCTAGAACAATGCCCATCTAAATGAAAAAGAAGCATATATAAGATTGTTTCCAGCATTATTTATATTCACAAAAAAGTAGAAACAATTTTAAAGTTCATTAAGCCTTTACTTCCACTATGAATATGTGTAGTGCCTCCCCATAGGCATCCATACAGTTTCATTTCTGCACTAATAACAAAAATGCTTTCTGTTCATGGACTTGTATACTGTTATGAATAGATGCGTAATTTCAATGGAACTATTGTTTTCATAAACCTGAGAACTGCCAGCAGTCTTATGATATCATAAATGTCAGGAGGTGATTGAAGGGATCAATTTTTAGTATTTAATCATTGCTCACTCTCATTTCTTGGCTATTTAATCTGCCCTAAGTGTTCAGCAGAATCATGTCCTTTTTTTTCCAAACAGATTTTTCTTTTTAGCCTTTCTCATGTTTTGGCCAAGCTCCTGAATGTCCTTCATCTCATAGCTGAAGGATTTCGACGATGTCGAACACCATCAGTGCTGAAAAAGAAGGAAAAAGAAGAGCCCTAGGGACTTTGGAGTGGTGGAGTAACATGCCTCTGTGAAAATTCTGTTACCTCACCAAACACCAAGAGGTCAAGAAATGACCAGTGAAAGAGTCGCTGTTATTTTGTAATAAAAATGCAGCATGATCTTCCAGGAAAAAAAATATAAAAGAATATTTTATTTTGTTTTCTCAATGCTCAATTAAGCTTGTTTAACAATTTTTTTCCTAATTATGACATAATCATTCAGGATAGGCATAAACTTCATTGTTGTGTCTTTGATATTTACAATTGTGTCTGAAACCGCATTTGTCCTTGAGAGACTAGCAATCAGCAAACCCGATGATGAAGCTATAAATATGTGGAATAGCTTTGCCAAATATCATTGTCTCATCGTTAAGGTGGTGATATGAATTCTTTTACAGAACACCATTGAATATGTATCACAATTGTCATTTTTCAGTGACTTAATTTACACTGTGAGTTGTCTTGGACTTTTTTCCTGAAGGTTTGGCTATAAATAACACATCACAAAAGGACAAACCAAAGAATTACAAAATGTTGGAACAGATTTTTTTAATCTTTCAATTTGTATATTTCTAAAGCAAGTTATGTAGTTGCAGTAGCTTTTAGCCACTACTTGTTGTTCTTTATTGTAAAGAGACAGGAAAAATTACTGTAATCATACTTTGCTCAGAAAATAATAAAAATTACTTCTATTGCACTTCTTTCTGTTTAGGTATTAGAATTTAATAAATACTTCCTATATTGCTTCCATAACTAAGAGCAAAATCTCAACATTTTAGTCAAGAAATTCAGTGGACATTGTAACATTTGGCATCTAAAAGCATATAGGATGAGACATTAAAATATAAATTTAAAATAATTTTACAATTAATACCTTTGCATTCATTTATTCAGAATAAAGTTATTTTGTCCCTCATGTCAAAATACTAGTATATATGCATTTTGATTTATGCCATAAAATTACAGACATTTCTCATGAATTATATCTATGCTATGATAGCTAAATATTCAGAATTACTTGAAACTGAACCAGTATTTATCTGTTACTCATATATACAACTTGTCTGAATCTTGTTGAAAGCTACAAAATTTCAAAAAGCAAATTTCAAATTGGTAGAAAGTTCAAACTTAAGTGAATTAATTAACATTGAACCTTATCTCAATACTAAAAAAAAAAAAAAAAACCACAAGAAACAAAGAGTTTTATATGAATCAGAGTTCTTGTGACTTTTACTGAGTCTCATCCAGAGCAGGACACTAGAAATTAATGTACTTAAGAAGTTGAAGTCTTGGAAATTCATGTTTCACTGGTTTTCTGACACCATGTAAGTCCTATAAAATTATTCTTCTTGAATTTGGAAAATGTTGATACTGAGTGATACAATTAGTAACTATCAACAATTATGTTGCAGTTAAATTACTTTGTCTATAATCATTCATTATTAAAATGCACTAATTTAAATGAAATAGAATTACTACTTATAGATGTTTAATATAACATTTATAAATCAGATTTGTGAGTACTTGAAAAAACCTTAAATTCAGGAGTGCTAATAAATTAAATTTTGTCTGACACATTAAGAAAGATTACCGGCCTGTAGAGCTAGCTCAGCACTTTAAGACCCTGCCTGGACAGCACAAGGACTTGGGATCCATCTATAGTACCACATGCTGGGCCAGCTGTGCCTTGGTGGCCACGGAAACCAGATGTGGTGGTACACACTTTTAATCCCAGTGCTGGGAGCCTGAGGCAGGAGGAACAGTCTTAGTCTGAGCTTCATAGTGAGACCCTGTAGCAAATAAATAAATAAATAAATAAATAAATAAATAAATAATTTTAGAAAAAGAAAAATTGCTAAAGTATTTTGTTCCTTTATAGTCATCCTGACACCTACATAAATAAGTAATTTGCAGAAACTGACCACTAGTAAAGTTTGGTTGCAAAGACTAATTTTCAAAAACTAAAAAATTATGAAAAATACAAATTGGCTCTTCTAAGACAAGGAATAAAAAAAAAAAAAAAAGAATGCCAATCCTCACCACTTGTATTAAGCGTGGTAAAAGAAATCTAATGCAGATTCATGAGAAAAGAGAAATAAAGAAAACGTATAAAAACACCGAGGAAGAGGTTAGATTGCGCTTATTTATATTTGGCATTATGTTTTATGTAGAAAAACTTTAAAGACACCATGACATTTTAGAACCAGTTCATTATTTCAGCAAATTTACAGAATAGAAAATCCACATACTAGTAAATAAATCCTAGTGCTCCTATATGTGTACAATGAATGATGTGCAAAGGAAAATAAGAAAACAGGGCCTGGAAGATGGCTCAGCAGTCCAAAGTGCGTGCTTAGGCAAGTTTATACAACTGCAGGGACTGCAGTTCAATCCCTGGCACCACATGCTGCACCAGCCCTACTCCCAGGGCAGGCTGAGCCAGCTATGTAAAAACAAGAAAATAAGAAAACATTCTAATTTACTATAGCTATAAGAATATTAGATACTAAAGTATAACATAAATAAGGATATGAGAGAGCTAAGCTTGATAAATGCAAAGAAATAGGAGATAGAAATAAATGGAAAATATCTTCTATTCATAGATCAGATGAATTAATAATATTAATTGCATTGCCCAAACTGATGTACAGATTCAATGTGGTCTCCAACACAATTGTAATGAACTTTTTTATAGAAAGAAAAAACACCCTAAAATTTCTCTGGAAATACAGAAGAATTTCAATAGTCAGAATAATCTTGAGAGATCAGAAAAATGCTGTAGCTTTCCACTCCTAGAATTCAAAATATACAATAAAGCTGCACTAATCAAAATAGTAAGTATTGCTACTAAAACAAATACATACTAAATGGAACAGAATAATTCACCTAGAAAAACTTCATGTATTTGTGGTCAATTGATTCTGAAAACAGGTGCCATAACTCACAACGTAGAAAGGATAGTCTGCTCAATGAATGATGTTATAAAAACTGGATATCCATGGTAGAAGAAAGCTTTAGACCATTATTTCATACATAACAACCAACTCCATTTTATAACTGCAGAGAACTGAATTATGCCAACATAATGAATAAACAAAAAAATCAATTCTCGCTTGAACCTCTGGAAAGCAATGCAGCCTTTCATTTTCATCAATGAGACGTGTACAGACTTCTGGCCTGTGAAGGTATAAAATAATAAGTTTGTGTTCTTTTAAGCCCCAAAATTTCTGGTCAACTGTTACAGCAGCAATAGAAAACTAAAGCAGATATATAGCTAAAAAAATCCCTGATAAATATGAAAGACATTTGTCATCTCTATTTTTTCATGATGTCTAAATTTTAGTGAATTGGTCTTTTCCTACTTTATTTACATGTGTTAACACACATTTTATTCTAGCTTTTTTATGTTCTAATGAAAATTTCTAAAAGAAAAATCATGATTGTTGTCTTTCTTTTCTCATTGCTGAGATATAATACATGATTCACCCAAGTTAAAGGGGCATAGGTTTATTTTTACTTAACAGTATACGAAAGTTGTGGTCCATAATCACCTGAATGCAAGACAGGGTATTATGGCCTAGAGGCGTCACAGAGCAGATATAATCCACACAAAGCAAGCCAAAAGCAGTAGCAGCAAACTAAAGCAAGTCTGCTTTTACCCTCTCTCTTTCTATTTCATCCAGGCTATAAAACTATTGATTGCTGCCCAAAGCAGCAAGGTGGAGCATCCTTTAACTATGACAATATGCTAAAACCATTTAGGTATTATACACATTTAATTCCAGTATTACATGCCGCAGAACCAGGCACCTTCATAAAGTCCCACCTATAAGGAAACGAGGTTTTGGGTCTTTGGGAAGACATCTAGGTACAATTCATAACAAGTTATACACAAATGTTCAGTATCTCTGATAATCTTCCTGAAATGAAAATGAAAACTACAGTGAGAGTGACTGATTCATAATTTTCTGAAATGAATATCATCAAAAGTGAAGGATAGAAATTATTTAGAAGGTAGAGATTATGGAACCCTTGTATACAGTGATGTGAATATAAATTAGGAGAGACATATTGGAAGGAGTATAAAAAAGTGATGGCAAACTTTTTAGAGAATTCAGTGGTAACAAACATCTCACTGGGGCATATATGTCATAGCTTTGCCAACTGGTAAAGGTACTTTTCAAAAGTGCCAGAAATACAATTAGCATTGCTTAATAAATCCCACTTGTGGGTATATATCCGAAGGAAATTATAGTGATGTATGCAAAAGACACCTGCACAGTCATGTTCAATATTATAATATTATCCTTGATAACTAAGTTATAAGCCAAAACCAATTGTCCATTAATAGTAAATGGGTAGACATATTGTGTATGAAAATAAATACTTTATTTTTAATAGAACAAAAATTCTATCATTTAAAACAACTGCGATATGATCACAGAACATATGTTAAGTGAAATAAGCCAGTCATAGATCTTCTTAATATATGGAACTTTAAAATCTAATGTCACAAAAACACAGATTTACAAGGTAGTTATTAAAGGAGGGGAGAAGGAGCAAGAGTCAAGAAGACTGAAAAAACAAGTTTTAGTCACCTATTGTACTGCATGTTAAGCAAAGTTAATAACAAATCGCATGTTCGAAAATGAGATTTCAAAGTTTTGAAAGAATATAGCTTTTTGCACAAAATAAAATGGACTATAAAATGAATGATTTATTAGTTAACTAGACTTAATCTTCCTATAATTTATATACCAAAACTTCTCATTTACTCCATAAATTATGTAATTATTCTTTTTATTAATTTTAATATGAAATAACAGTGCAACAGTTTCAAAAGACATTAGTAGTACATTCCTAAAAATTAATACAATTCATATTGTTGTCCTTGTCATAGTATTTAGAGCACAGGATGTATACAAGATAATTTTTTAATCATCATTGATACAAAAATTTCTTTTCATTGAAATAAGAGAAAGCAGTTGTATACATAGTCCAATATTCCATAATTGTAGTGAGTTATTGGCACAATTGGTAATCTCAAAAGCTGTTGATTTAAGCCTTTTACAGCTCAACATACCATTCTTACTTTGCTTTTCATGCCTCCTGCTTAAACTTTTCTTCTGGGTGGTTAAGGCCAAGTTAAAGCAAGACCTGTATAAAAGAATATGTAACTTTTGTATCTCCCAAGGTCAGTCAAATTCCCTCAGGATTTACTTTGAAACCATGTACAGTGCTTTGTAAATCTGTTGTCATTGCTTGACCAGTTTTCTCCCTGTGACTGAGAGAATGTTTTCTCTCTAAGTGACTCTCATTAGGCAAACTATGCATTATCAATCCCTTCTCTCAGTGACCTCATAATAGCCCTGAACAGATAATTTGAGACACCACTGAGTTACAGGATGTTACAGCACAGGTTCTCTTATGTCCTGAGAGAACATAACATCTTTCTTTTTCTCTAATTTTTGGTCTGTAAACTTATATTCTTAACCCACCAGAAGAGAAGCCTAGTGATACTATTATTCAAACATCTTAGACATAACTTGGAATCAGTATTTTCCATCAATCATTGATATTTTAATAAATCTCTATAGAATGTGATAAGATAAAACAGGTGCATGTTTTCACAGACAAATTTAGAAATCTAACCATATACATCATTCTTAATAGCTGAGAAATATTCCATTGTATAAAAATGCCACATCTTTTTCAACCATTCTTCAGGTGATGGGCATTTATGTTCTTCCCAAAATTTGACTATCAAAAATTGTGGTAATATAAACATAGGAGGACAACCATCATTGTGACATGATGTTTTTGGCTCTTCAGGGAAAGTTCCCAGTAGGGGGACAGCTGGATTCAATGGGATTTCCAGTCCTAGTATTTAAAAGAATCGCCACACTGATTTCCATAATTTTTGCACCAGGCCGCAATGCCCCCAGCAGTGAAGAATGGTTCCTTTTCCCCCACAGTCTTTCAACATTTGTTGTTGGTTGATTTCTGTAAAATAGTCATTCTTTCTGGGGTGAGATGGTATCTAAGTGTTGTTTTATTTCATGGATGGCTAGCAATATGGAGCATTTCTTCATGTATTTATAAGCCTCTAGTATTTCTTCCTTTGAGAAATTTGTGTTCATCTGGGCTGCCCATTTCTGATTAAGGTCTTTGAATTTTGGGACCTTAATGTTTATTAGTTTTTTATAAATACTAGATAGCAGTCTTTTGTCTGAATACTTATAAGTTACGATTTTTTTTTCAAATTCTGTGGGCTATCTTCTCACTTTGTTGGTAATTTGTTTTGATTTGCAAACACTTCTCAGCAAGAGGAGGTCCCAGTTGTTAATTCTTTCAAGTATTAAATGAGCATTTTGATTTTAGTCCATAAATTGTTTGCTTAAACCAATGTCTTCAAGATTTCCTCACACTTTCTCTTCCAGGAGACTTAGTGTTTCTGTGTAATATTTAGATCTTTAATCCATTTTTTCTTTAGTTTAGTGCATGGTGATAGGTCTGGGTGCAGTTTTAATTTTAAGCATATAGAGTTACTATTTTTCCAGCATCATTTGTTAAAGATGTTATCTTTCTTATAGTAAACATGTTTGGCCCCTTTGTCAAAATCAAGGTGGCCGACTATGTTTGCATTTGCTTCTGAAGCTTCTAATCTATTCCATTGATCATCAGGTCTATTTAGTTGCCAATACCATGATGATTTTATTACAGTAGCTTTCTAGTACAGCTTTCCATCAGGAATTTAATGCCTCCTGCATTATCTTTATTGTCCAGGATTTTCTTTGCTACTCTAGGTCATTTCATGTTCCCAATAAATTGTAGAAATGAATTTTCCAGGTGTGTGAGGTATGTTGATGTTATTTTGATAGGGATTGCATTAAATCTGTATAACGACCGTGGGAGAATGTCCAACTTCACAAAGTTGTTTCTTCCAATCCACAAGCGGAGAATATCTTTCCATTCAATGAAATCCTCTAGGATTCCTTTCTTCAGTGTACTGTAGTTTTCATTGAGTAGATCTTTTACTTCTTAGATTAATTCCTAAGTATTTCATGTTCTATGGTACTATTGCAAAATGAATCATTTCTCTAATTTCTCTCTCAATGAGCTTGTTATCTAGGTAGAGTAATGCTATTGAATTTTACGTGTTGACATTGTATGTGGTTATGCTACTGAACTGGTGTATTAATTCAAGTAGCTTCTTGGTGTTTTTTGGATATTCTAATTAGACTATCGTCATCTGCAAATAATAATAATTTAACCTCTTTACCTATTCTTTTTTTTTTTTTTTTTTTTTTTTTTTTTTTTTTTTTTTTTTTTTTTTTTTTTTTTTTTTTTGTCTTTTTGAGACAGGGTCTCGCTATGCAATTGAGGCTGTTCCTGAGCTCACTTTTGTAGCCCAGGCTGTCTTTACCTATTCTTATTGCTTCTTTTTTCTCTCTTTCTCTTCTAATAGCTCTAGCTAATAACTCCAGAACTATATTGAATAGGAGAGGTGATAGAGGACATCTTTGTCTTGTAACAGATCTGAAAGTAAAAAAAAAAAAATAACTTCAATTTTTCCCCATTTAGAATTATGTTAGCCACTGGGTTGTCATAGATGGTTTTTATCAAACTGACGTAGAGGCCATCTATTCTATTTTTCTGCAGTACATTGAACATAAGTGAGTGCTGGACGTTGTCAAAAGTGTTTTCTGCATCAATTGAAATGGTCATGTCGTTTGCAGATTTGGCTCTGTAAGGTGCATTACATTTACAGATTTACATATTTTGCACCATTCTTCCATTCTTGGGATGAATGCTACATGTTTGTGATGTATAATCTTATTAATGATTTACTATATTCTATTTGTGAGGATTTTATTGAGGATTTTGTCATCTATGTTCATATGAAGCAGATTGGCCTGTCATTGTCTTTTTAGTTGCGTCTTTCTCTGATTCTTGGTATCAGTATAATACCTCCTCTAAGAATGATTTTGGGAGTATTGCTTTCTTTTTTATTTCATTGAGTAGTATCAGAAGTATTGGAATTACATCGTCTGTAAATTTCTTTTAGAATTCAGTGGTGAATCCATTATAGCCTGTATTTTTCTGGGCTGGTAGGTATTTTTAAATGATATTTGGTATTTCATTGGCTGCTAACGGGTTATTGAGAGTTCTTATATCTTCTTGATTCAGTTTTGATAAATTATACCTTTCTAGGAATCTGTGAACTTCATCCATGCCTTCCAATCTGTGTGAGCATATATTCTCAAAGTAGCTATTAATGATCTTCTGTACCTTGATTAGGTAT
>PVJA010010201.1:42687-58446 GCA_004027025.1 Myocastor coypus
TTTTTTTTTTTTTTTTTTTTTTTTTTTTTTTTTTTTTTTTTTTTTTTTTTTTTTTTTTTTGGGACCGGGGTTTGAACTCACGACCTTGCACTTGCCCAGCAGGCACTTGTGCCTCGGAGCTATCTCCCCAGCCCTTCTTTCCTCTTTTTAATGAAGTTATCTAGGGGCTTATCGATTTTATTTAATTTTGCAAAGAACCAGCTTTTGATTTGTTAATTCTTTGTATTGTTTTCTTTGTCTCAATTGAATTATTTCCTGCTCTAATGTTTATAATTTCCTCCTGTCTTTGGGCTTTGGTTATGGTTTGCACTTCCTTTTGTAGAAGACTTCAGTGTAGCATTAGAGTGTTTATTTGTTCCCATTCTGTTTTCTTAATGTGTGAGTCCAGAGCTATAGATTTCCCTCTGAGAACTGCTATCATCGCATACCATAAATATTGGTAGGTTGTGATTGAATATTCATTAAATTGTTGATATTTTTTTCTTTCTTCTTTAATTTCATCTGTAAACCATTGATGGCTGATGAGGGTGTTGTTTAATTTCCAAGTGTTTGTGGTGTTTTTGTGATTTATTTCAAGTTTCTTTGCATTGTGGTCAGGTAATATGCATGGAATAATTTCTGTTTCCTTGCCAAAATTTAAGCATGCTGTATGGACTAGTGTGTGGAAAATTTCCCATGAGAAGCTGAAAAAAATGTTTAATCAGAATTGTTTGGTTGTAACACTCTGTAGAAGTCCACTAAGTCCAGTTGTTCAAAATTCTGGTTCAGGTCTGCTACTTCTTTGCTAATTTTTTTTTTTTTTCTGTTTGACTTATGCTTTCGGCATAAAGGTTTGTTAAGGTCTCCTGTTATGATTGTGGTATTAGATATTAGATTTTTCATGTCCATTAAGGTTTCTTTTACATAGCTCGGTGCTGCCACATTGGATGCATACATATTAATGAGCATTACCTCTTCTTCTTTTTTTGTGTGTGTGTTTTTGAGACAGGGTCTCGCTATGCAGTTGAGGCTGGCCTTGAGCTCACTTTTGTAGCCCAGGCTGGTCTCGAACTCACACCAGTCCTCCTGCCTCAGCCTCCCAAGTGCTGGGATTACAGGCGTGAGCCACCACGCCCGGCTACCTCTTCTTCTTGAATTTTTCCCCTAACCAGTATGTAGTGGCCTACTTTATTTTGTTTGATCAATCTTGGTTTGAAGTTCAGACTATATGAAAAACTGGATTTCTACATCTGCTTTTTTCTGAGGTGCTAGGGCATGTGGTATTATTTTCCATTCTTTGACTTTCAGCCTATGAATTTCTTTATGAGTTAGGTGTGTTTCTTGTATTCAGCATATTTTTGGAATTTGTTTCCTAATCCATTGTGCCAGTGTATTTCTTTCCATTGCAGAATTAAGTTCACTTGCACTGATGGTTATAATTGTCATGTCTTGACTTATGATTGACATGTTTTTTATTTAGTATTGTTTACCCCTTTGTCTCCTATAGTTAGTTGGTTTCTGTATTTAGTAGGTTCTTTCTATTATCATTCATGAAGTTGGGGTCATTTCAGTTCCTCTCTAAAATATTTTTAGTAGTCTGTGGACGGTTGGCTTTGACATCATGAAATTTTTTTGTTGCTTTTGTGATGAAACTATTTCATTTCTCTTTCATACTTTAGAGTTTTGCAGGGTATACCAGTCTGTGCTGGAATTTATTTTGACGGAGGACTTGAAGCACTCTGCTCCATGCTCTTCTTGACTTCAAGGTTTGTGAAAAGAAATCTGCCATTATTCTGATGGGTTTTGTTTTAAATGCAATATTTCTTTTCTCTAGCTGCTTTTAGGATATTATTCTTTCCCTGGATTTCTGGGATCTTGAGTGTTATATGTCTGAGTGTGTTTTTCGTTGGGTTGATGTTATTTGTAGTTCTGTATGCTTCAGCTTCCTGAATGTCAGGTTGTTTTCTCATATTTGAAAAGTTTTCTGCTATTACTTTTGCCCATATTCTATTTATATAACTTTTGTTGTCTCCTTCTTTCTTGTTGATGCCTATTAGTCTTACATTGTTCATCTTTACATCATCTTGCACTTGTTGAACTGTTTTTTCTTGCATCCTGGTTGTTTTTAAGAGATCCTTTCTTACCTTTTCACTAGTTACAACTGTGTCTTCAAGATCTGAAACTCTAGCTTCAGTTTCATTTGTACAGTGTTGCAAACTTGTGATTGAGATTTTATTTTCCTGTCCATCTCTTTGAAACTGCTTCATCTGATATTTCTTTCCTAAATTGCTCATTCAAGGATTCCATCACTTTTATATTCTCCTCTAATTTTTATCAATATCTTCTTTAGAAGCATTTGTTAAGACTTTCAATATAGTTATCCATTCTTTTTTTACTTGAGAGTTTATTTCTCATCTGATTTCCTCCCTACATTTCTGTAGTGGCTTCTTTACTTAAGATACTATTAATTCAGAGATGTCTTTTTCTTTTTAACCTCAGATGATATTTCTGATCTGATTTCTCCTATACTTTTCTGCATTTGCATTTTTTACTTTAGACAATATTAATTTAGAGATTTCTTTTTTTACTTCAGAGGTTATTTCTGATCTGAGTTCCTCTATACATTACTGTGTTCATTTCTTTACTTTAGCTGCCATTAATTCAGAGATTTCTTCTGTGTGATTTCCAATTTCTTCTTTGCTAGTGTGTCCTGTATTTTTTTCTGGCTATAGTCAGGCCTGATATTGCATCTTGCTCATTTTCTTTGTCATTTTGTGTAACACTTTCCTCTCACCTTTGGTGTAGACCTTTTGTGAAACTACGCTGTTAGCACCTACTGAAATTTGGGTGCAGATCTACCGAATGTGATTTTGTCCAGATGGCTGGTATGGCTGCTATGCTCAGCTTATTCCTTCTGTAACTTGTGGAAGCAAGTCTGCTTGTCTCCTTTGGCAAGATGTTCAGCTCGTGGATTAGCAGGGAGAGTCTGATCCCCAGCCTTTCTGCAGGGCATTTTGCTGCAGGTTTCCACAGCATATGCTGGATCAGGGTTCTGGGTAGGGAAGAATTTCAGGTGGTGCAGGGGCGCAGGGTGAGTGTTCTACTTGTACGCCTGTCAGTCTGGGGTCCTGAGGGAAAGAAGCTCTGGTGGTATGAGGAGTGCAGGTTGAGAGTCATTACCCACTTACCTGTTGCTCGTAGGTCTCGGCCAGGAAGAAGTTCCAGTCGCACGGGATGATAGATCAAGAGTCTTACCTGCATCCCTGCTGGTGAGTCAAATATGTTCATCGAACTGGAAGTGACATCCGATCACAGGGCTCTGATTTTTATAATAGTAACAATTTCATTATAAATTGGAAGGAAAATATAAAAGAGAGAGTTGTATATTTTCAGGTGTTGCAAAATTTAAAATATTAAGCATAAATTAAGCATGAAAATATTCTGCAGTTTAAGAAAATAATGTCAAATTAAAACATATCTAGATTTAATAAAGAAGCACTATTGAAAAGGATTGTTGCAAAGGGAGTAGATACTATGAACACCATAAATGAACAATGCATTTTATTTTGAAGAGACTTTTTATAGAGTTAGAGAAATTGAACATTCAAACAAAAGCAATCTTGTCATTAGCATCTAAAAGGGTCAAGAGGCCATGGTGAGAAAACAGGTCACAAAGAGCTGTTCTAGGTACTGCTCTACTAGGCCAATGCCAGGAACTAGATTGCCTTACATTTGTTTAAAAATATATTTACTACAGTATATACAGCAGCTCACTACACAGATCAGACTTGTGACTTTCCTGTTTTCAGCTTCCCAAGCAGTGGGATTACAGGCAGGGCCAGCCCCTCGTGCTGAGCATTGAATTCTTCCCTGCATTTACTTAAGCATACACTTAATGAAATTAAATTGAAGCACGTGCTTTAATCCACTGAGCTATCTGATGACATAGCCTACCTTACTTTTAAGACCGTATTTCTTTTACTCTTAGCAACTGTTGATAAAACTGTGCACTATGGCCTTAAGAGTAACATTACATGCTATTGCTGCTTCCTAATCAGAGCATGCCGGATATCTGAAGCACTGACATTGTCAATCAATATTTTCTTAATTATTTACATAGATTTCTTTTTTCTAATAAAATCCTCCATCTTTCTTATTTCCTCTGAACATTTCAGAGAACACCCAAGCAGACAGATGTATGTGTGTTCTGAATTGAAACCTACTTCTTTTCTTTTAAGAGCTACTGAATTGGAAATGCTTCTCTACATTTTGTTTGACTTTACTGTCTCTGGGAGAAAGGAGAATCTTTGGTTAATAATTATCTTGTGTTTCAAACGGTCAGCAGGTTTCAAAAACTCACATAATCTTGCTTTATCTCCTTTTCCTTCTTTTCTCCTGTCCCTCTCCTCCTCCCTCCCCTTTTTTTCTTGATCCTTCCCTCCATCCCTTGCTTCCTTTGCTGTATTTTTGCACTATTGTGGATCAGATGAACACACAGCACTCTACTGCTAATCTACATCACCAGCCCTTTCTATTGCTCAGCAGAGATCCTGCTGAATTGTGCAGGCTGACTTTGATCTTGCTGTCTTCTTGCCTCAGCCTCCTAATTATTTTGGACTTCAGATGTATGCTATTGAAGGGGATGCCATCATGCCAGCTTCAAATTAATTTTTATAAAGTAAAGGGAGAAAATTTTGAGGTCACTCTCTGCCTATTATAGATTAACTAGGGGGAACATGTGAGAGTCTTGCTTAAATCATGTAGGGTGGGGAGGATTTTATTTGTTTGTTTAAAAAGTGTTTTCTATATCTCACAAGCCTGGAGGTTCCTCTAACCTTCTCTGTTTTCCAGTGCGACAGAATCAAATAAACTTTTATGCTATTTGTAGTATGTTTCTTTAAAAATCAAGGACCTAAGTAATTCTGGGTACTGTGCTGAATTCTTGCATAGTGATCCCAGGCTGAAGCAATGGATAACAAATTTAAGGCCACCCTGGGCAACTAAAGGAACCTTATTTTAATCAGTCAATCAATCAATCATTGCCTGGGGATGTAGCATATTGGCAATGTATACTAGTATTCATGATGCTCGCAGTACCATGCCCAGTACTGCAAAGGGAAAAAAAAAAATAAAAGAGGAAGCCAAAGAATTAAGATACTTAAGATAGGATTGGTGCCATTTTGGCCTAAGGTTATATGACAAACAGCAGGATATTTTAGTTGCTATGCATCATTAGTGTGATTTGATGGAGTAAAACAAGGACAACTTTACCCTTTTTCAAAAGTATTCTATAAGACAAAGGACTTAATAATCGATTGTAGATTGTGCTACTCAAAATGTATCTGAAGTAACATGTTGAATTCTGTAACCAAATGTTCCAAGACTTAAAGTTTCTATTCTTTTTTTTAATAACATTGTATTTTATATATTTTTTAAAGAAACAAGCTCATTTTATTTTTTTATTTTTATTTTATTTTATTTTTTCTTGTTTCAGAACCTTTATTTGTTTATTCACTCATTTTCATGGCCGGCTCAGCCTGCCCTGAGGGCAGGGCTGGCGCAGCATGTGGTGCCGGGGATCGAACCGTGGTCCCTAAAGCTGCCCAAGCTTTCCTAAGCAGGTGCTTTAGACCACTGAGCCATCACACCGGACCCCAAAGTTTCTATTCTTGTATAAACTCTGTCTGAAATTTAAATTGGCCTGTTTTTAAATATATGAAGAACAGTCATGAGAAATTTGGGTTGCATGTGTATCTGGCTTAGCTTTTGTGGGTAGAAGTAAAATTAAAATTAGTGGAAGTTATGAAGGGTGATTCCTGCACAGTGAAAGAAAATATATTTTCACATTCCCTTTTTTTTGCAGAAGAATTCCAATTATAGGAACTGTCCAAACAGAACTGAATGTTAAACTGCAGAGTTATTATAGAAGGCATTTTATATTGGATAGGAGGTGTCCTCTAATTTCTCAGCTCCCTTCCCAGGCATATAGTCCTGTAACTCTTTCACTTGACTACTTCCTTCAGCTTCTGATTCATCTTTCTTAGGAAGACTATCCTTTCACTTCTGCAGAGCATGCAAACAGAGTTGTCTTGTGCAACCCAAGCACTTAGGACAGGGCAGTATTAGCTTTCATAATATATATTTCACCTTAGTTGTTAAACACTAAGTGACAAATATGTTAGAGATCATTCCTAGACACAATTCCCTCTTTATACTTTAGAGACTCAGATCTTTCATGACTGATGAAGATAAGGCAATTCCTTGGTTCTGTTTATTCCTTCTCATGAGGGTTGTTGAAATACTTGTGCTTATTTCTATACTGAGTATCTCTGCTGGTGGTCATAAAGGGTTTCAAAAAATACTATCCCAAACATGCAATTCCAATGTAGGTAATATTTTGAGCTGGAGATGATTAGGGAATAGCATATACAAGAAATACTCTCTGTCCTTCCCATTTTTGAAAAGTAGAATATAAATTTATAAAGGTGCTCTTCCACCCTTTTACATGAAGAAGGACAAGAGTTAAGCAGCAAAAAATTCTAGACTCTTGGCAGCCTGGAGTTGGTAACTGAGGAAGCTACCTAACAAACCTTGATAATCAGCCCTTTTCTGTCATTAGTTATCTCCAATATTTACCTTCTTACAATTTGTTTCCTACAAAAGCTAAAAGTTCTCTGTCTTATCATGCACCTACACAATGAAGTACTCCTTTAAGGTACAAAATAAATCTAAGGTAGTACCGTGTTTTGATTTACCCAGTATCCTCCATGTGTTTGTATGAGACACACACAAGCAAACATATGTATTTCCTTTGTGAGTCAAACTTGCAGGGTCCTGGGCAGAGAACTTAAGATATTCAGAGTAAAATAATTCATTTTCCTCTTCTGCTACTAGCAGCATATTTCATTTGTACATAGCTAATACTGACCTACAAGTACTTTTTCTGATTTGGAGTTTTTATCTGCCATTCACAGTAGACATTTTTGCATGAGCCCCATAACAAAAGGCAATAATCTTTATGGAGGGGTCATATTTATCAAGAGAATCTCAAAGATACATCGAGACAACCCCCAATCGCGCATCTTTGCATAAAAATACTCATAATCACTCTTAAGGGATTTTTTTTGTGTGGGACCGGGGTTCAAACTCATGACTTTGCACTTGCCAGGCAGGCACTTGTGCCACCGAGCTATCTGGCCCCTTCTTAAGGGATTTTGATACACATGAGGAAATTAGATTTAGTAACTGTTTAAAGAACTGAGAAAAAGGGTACTTAGGAAAGTGATGGAATCACCTTTGTGAGAACATTTAATTATTGGGAGACATTCCAAAAACTGATCCGTACTACTTAGAATTCTGGGTTTGGGTTAATTGACCCATCAGGCTGTTCCACTGCCAAATCTTTGCTATTAAATTGTATATACCAAGGGAGTAAATCACTTTTATATGGATGTGTCCTAAAGCAATAAAAATGCTAATACTCTGGAGACAAATGTAGAACTTTGTAGTTGTCAGGTTGCCTTTGGATTTCAGTGGGAGCTGTTCAACTGTGGTGCATAAATCAGATTTTTCCAAATGCCAGTTGCCTGATTCCACAAATAAACTGACTACTGGATGATATGTAATTTATTTATTTTCAACTGCAATGATTATATTCTTGACCCATAAGTACATACAAATCAGATTCTTGTACCTTTATCTGGAAACAATTTCATATATAAATAATTTTTCTAATCCAGGTAAAGATTGTAATGCTTCTTGCAATAATTGACTCAGTACATTGTGGATAGCTTATTCCTCACATCATGATCTAGCACTGTATGCAGCAATGAAACCTGTTTTGTTTAATATTCTTCCTTTTTTAGTAGAAGAGGGTAAATAAGTCATGAACTCAAAGTAATTGTGCATCAGTAACTAAACTAATGCTTTTAGTGGTTAACTCACGGCATTAACCCAAGTTCCTTTGCGTATAATACTAAAGAGATACCTTTAGCTGTGTGTTTTTTGTACTATTTCAGATTGTCAAAGGAGAACCCTACCAAGCTTTAGAGCTTTACCCTTCCATTTACCAAGCCTTTATTAGCATGCAGCCCTACACAGATCTTGCCTTTTCACTGAATATTTCTCTTTACCATTTTCAAACAATTAATACAAACAAATTAATATACAAACATTTCTTGGATTACTTAACAGGATGATGAAAATGACCTCGAATGTCTGGTGCCTGAAATTTGGTGAGAACCTAGAATGACAAACAGGAATTGAAAAAAATGCTTGCATTTCATTTAACTTATTTCTTCTTATTTTTTTTTCAAGGACAGCTCTATTTGATCTCAACATTTATAAAAATGATACTAAAATTGAGATTCCTCTGTCAAAATAGTTTTTGATACATCCTACAAAGTTTCCCATGTTCTCCTACAGGGCATTTGATAAACAGTTTGGTAATGAAATGTTTCTGATAATGACTGCCACATATTCTGATATGGTGAGTAAATTCAAACAAATCATTGGTATGAGGATGATTAGAAGAATGTACTGTCAGTTCCTTCCTGAAAAGTACTGCCATTGGCCTATGACCATTGAAAGTGGACTCAGTTCCTGGAGATTAAACAAATTCTTGAACACTAATGTTTCCAAACCAAGAACACAGGTAACTTCCTTCGCACCATAAAATTATATTTCTGCATCTTCATTTCCTTACCCACACAAAAATGTTTCCAGACCCAAATTTATTATTACACTTAAATATTTTCTTTATATTCAGAGAAATGCTATGTGGTATATTGATGACTTCAAACTGGAGACATTTGATATTAGCATGTGATGGCAAAGACTTCTTTTAGCTTGACTGAAGTTCTACCAGAATGAATTCCATGGTTTTTGGATGACTTCTCCAGATGTCTTATCAGCTGGATAATGTTGGTTTTTATAACAAGAAAGAAGAAAAACCTTGTCCAAGGAGAATTTGGTATAGTAAACCACTGGTGTTTTTGCTACCAGGGAGACTTAAGCTGCATAAAAACACAACACGCTTTCTTTACCTCTGTCTCTGATAACATGTCACTTGCTGCATCTAGAAGATTCAGTACCTGATTGCTGTCTGTTATCTGAGGTTATTACAGTACTTCAGAAGTAATATGGATTCAGTTCCAGACCATTGAAATACAGTAAATATGTCAGGAAAGCAAATTGTCTGAAAATTTTGTTTTCACACTACATGAAAATATTATTCATCCTTATACTATACTCTGGTCCATCAATTATATAAAAACTTCATGTGTGCAATACTATATAATACCTAAATTTTAAAATAGTTTATTGCTGAAAATGCTAATGACTGCCTGAACTGTCAGAAAATTTGAATTTTACTGGTTGTACAGGCTCTTTCCTGACTGTCAATGCCTGCTGAAAGAGCAGAGTAGCAACATCTTAAAGTTGATGCGACTGTGACAATTTCTTAAAATAAGACAAGGACTTTTAATACATTGATTGACTCATCCTTTCACAAAAGATTTTTCTGTGTCATATGATGCTTTTTGATACTATTTACATGCAGTAGAAATTCTGTCAGAATTGTCTCCAGTTGTCTTAAACTCTGGTGTTGTTTTATGCACTAAGCTTTTGTATTATTGTCCAATTTGTATTGTCATTTCAATGATGCTCATGATATGGAGATTCCGTCAGAAGAAATCCTTTCTTTGTTCACACATAAACAATAGCTCCTTATTCCATACTTTGATCATGGGATTGCTGTCAGTCAGTGACATTTTCAGTCTTCAATACCAATTATATCTTTTGACATTTGTTATTTCCAACGTCTGCACTTGCTTACTCTTATAGATCTTAAACCATTTTAAAGTTACCCATAAGGATCAGAATCAACCTTTTCCACAATTTTCTTAGTGTTTATATTTTGACTTCTTCCTAAGAATGTTCTTAATGACATCTACAGTGGTGATTTCTTTCAGAGGATTTTTAAAATGAAGGAATCCCCAGAGGAATTTCTAACCATGGCAGGTAAACCTTTATGAAATTGTAAGAATCAAAAGTTGAAAGTATTCTTTGATTCATAGGCTGAATAATTGGATGTTTTAATACCAGGGAAAAAAAGCATTAATCCCATTGTGTATCTCTGTCAGAACTCATGTGTGTATTGTCAGTGAGTAGTAATATTTTATTTAATTTATTTGTTTGCTTGGTACAGGTTCTCACTAAACAGGTCACACTGGACGTAACCTTACTGTCTCAGCATCCCCCGCACTGGTATTACAGGTGTGAACCACCACAACAGGCTTTGATGACTGGCACGGCATGCCTGGGGGTTGGGCGCAAGGAATGCAGTACTGGGGATTAAATCAAGGTCCTTGTGCTTGCCACACAAGCATTTAGACTGCCAAGTTATCTCCGTGACCCAGCAGTAATATTTTAAAATGAATATTTTTCCTGAGCAGGAGATCTTAAGAATGGGCTTAAAATATCCAATAAACTATGTTGTAAACAGATGTTCTGTCAGATCTTGGTTTTTGTATATATAGTATACAAGATAAATTTAGTGAAAGCCAGGAAGGCCTTAGAATTTTTAGAATTGTAAATGAAGCTTCAACTTAAGTCATCTGCTACAATTCCCTTAACAAGAAAGTTTGCTGCTCTTTGGAAATTTGTAAGGGAGACGTTGACTTCTTTCTAACTTCAAAAGTTCTTGCTGACAAATTCTTACATTTACATTGTTACATCTACATTGAAAATCTATTTTTCAATATAGCCAACTTCATCCACTATCTTAGCTAAGTGCTCCATGTAACTTATTGCAGCTTTCATGGCACGTCCTGCTTCACTTTGCCCTTTTATGTTACAGATTTGGCTTCTTTACACATCTGTTAGCTTGAGAATTTTTTAATGGAGCTTTCTACCTTTTCTCAAGTTTCATGGGACTGAACACAGGTAAGGCCTTCCCCTGGATTAAGCTTCAGCAGAAGGGAAACTTGTGGCAGGATTGATCGATTTGTGTCTATTTGAAATTTATCTCTACTATCAGAATATTGCTGTTTTTCTTTAAAATTCAAGTGTCCTTTGGATCAGTACCATTAAGTTCCTTTAAGAATGTTTAGGATACATTTGTAAAAGGTTGTTTTGGTGCGAGAACAACTTTTCCTCTATCTCCATTCTTCTCATGGTTTTCTCACTAAACTTAATCACTTATAGGTGGAAAAGGAACCCTTCCACATTGCTGGGGGGAATGCAAACTGTTGCAACCATTATGGAGAGCAGTGTGGAGACTCCTTGAAAAACTAGAATTGAAAATCTCATTCAATCCAGCTATCGCCCTGGTGGGAAATTTCCCAGAAGAACTGAAAACATCATATCATATTGATATCTGTGCACCTATGTTTACATCAGCACAATTAGTAATAGCCAAATCTTGGAAACAACGAAAATGCCCATCATTTGAAGAGTGGTTGAAAAAGTTGTGGTGTTTTTACACAATGGACTATTACTCAGCTATAAAGAATGATAAACTAGAAGACTTCGTATATAAATGGATGTACCCTGAACATATACTCATAAGTGAAATAAACTAGACCTATATGTGTACATATTGCATAGTTTCCTGAGTGTGAGAATTCAAAATAAGGAATAAAAATGGAGAGGCATAACACAGCTCAATGGAAATAAAGGACTTAAGGGTTAAATAATGAAGTGATTGCAAGCAGAAAAGATAGGAAGCATGGCAGGAGCAAAGCCATATACTTATATACACAGGATGAATTAGATAATGATCTTAGGAACCTCCAAGATGTTTTGACACTGAGGATAGCACTGTGTAATAGTAAAAATATGCTTGCAATGCCTGTCAGTCTGGACTTTTAGATGTGCACTGCTTCTAATGTAATTGCAGTTACTGCTATACTCTCTCTCAAGTAAAAGGTTGGTTTACAAGAAAACAAAAAAAGTATTAAATGAGAGTAGGAGAGTAGGAAAATTCCACAGGTTTAAATGGCTACAATTTTGTATGTACTAAGATCACTAAATATGTAAAAATATGTAGCTGCTTTTATCACATTCTATAGAGATTTATTGAAATGTCAATGATTGATAGAAAATACCAATTACAAGTCTAAGATGTTTCATACTCAGAAAGACAGTGATGTCATGCTGAAGTACCTATGCTATAGAGTAATAATATCACTAAGCTTTTCTTCTGCAGGGTTAAGAACATAAGTTTACAGACCAAAACTTAGAGAAAAAGAAGGGCTGCAAAGATAGCCAATATTTGGCCCTAGCCCTTCAAGGTGAGTGAGGACTCAGGACATAAGAGAACCTGTGCTATAACATCCTATAACTCAATGTTTCCCAAATTTTCCATTCAAGGAGATTATAGGCCTAGAGAGGAAAGGGATTGAAGATACATAGTGTTCCAAAGGAGAGTCACCTAGAGAGAAAACATTCTATCAGGTTTCCACAGAGAGCAAACTGGTCAAGCAATGGCCATGACTCATCCAGATGGCTGACACAACAGTTATACAAAGCACTGTACTTGGTTTCAAAGTAAACTCTGAAGATATTTGACTGACATTGGGAGATACAAAAAGTGCATGTTTTGTTACTCAGGTCTTCTTTTAACTTGTCTTTAACCACCTAGCAGAACATTTTAACCTGGTAGCATAAAATGGAAAACCAGATTACAATGCTGACTTGCAAAAGGTTTAAATCAACAACTTCCAACATTGCCAGTTTTACCAATAACTCACTGCAGTTATCAAACATTGGATTATATACACAACTACTTTCTCTTAGTTGAATGAGAAGAAATTTGGTTGTATCAGTAATGATTTCACAAATTATAACACCTACACCCTGTGCTCTGCATATCTAATAGGAGGACAGCAATATACAGTGTATCAAATATTGAAATGTATGACTAACATGTCTTGAAACCATTACATTGTTATATATTATTTTTATTAAAAGTAAGAATAAAAATCACTTATAGATTTTCAATTAATTAATTTTTTAAATGGGGTCCTGTTGATATTCTGCAGCTGGTATTAAACTCAGTCTGCCTACCTTATAGCTAAAACCACAGGTGTGTGTTACTTCATCCATGCTATTTGTGCCTGTTGATTTTAAATGAGAAGTACATGATGGGTAGCTCAGTGGAACACACAGAGACCACTCTAGTACTTTTTTTTTATTGTGGTACTGGGAATTGAACTTAGAACCCTGCACTTGCCAGGCAGGCCCTTATTCTACCTGAGCTATCGCCATGAGCATACTCTAGCACTAGTAATAGGGTTAATTTTAATATTATGTGTCTCAGAGTATTGGAAGCCTTAAGGACAGGGACAGCAAGTAGGAGATGACTGGTCAATGGACCAATTAGAGCATGCAAAATAATAAATTAATATTTTATCTCTATGACTACAGTTTGTTGTACCCCCAGCAATCAGCTATAATAGGAATGTAAATTATCACTGGTTGCAGATCACTATTATGTATACAAAGCAGTGAAAACATCTGAAATATTGTGAAAATTCCCAAAGTATGACAGAGACGCAAAGTAAGCACACGGTGTTTGTAAAATTGTGCACATAATATTTTTCAATGTAAAGCTTCTGTGACTATTCAGTTGGTAAAAATTCACAATATCTGTGATGTGCGACAAAATTAAGTGGAAAAAAAACAAGATCTACATACCTTATATACATCTCAATCATTTGTGCATGCCTCTAATAAACTTCCATTCATTTTATCCTATTAATATACTTATTTTATTACATTATATTTTATTACAAATACTTAAATTATGAAAATTTCAGAGAACAGAGTTGAAGGATAAAATTCTCCCTTACGCAGTCACCACATCTCTCCTACTCTATAACTTTGCTGCTTCTGTGTTGCTGTTCCTTTACACATTTAATGTTCTTTCTATGTGGTTTTTTTACCCTCAGTTTACAAAAATTTTCACATTACTCCATGTAAAGTAAAAATTAAATCTTTTGTAATGATATGAATTCATATATATATATGTATATATATATATATAAATTCATATATATATATTTGTAACAAGAGGCTTAATTGTCGCTGCTGAAAATAGAAAATGGAATTTTCCTCCTACTTTTTTATTGCAGAATATCTTTGCTCTCAAGTGCATGTAAATCTTTATTACAACTAAGTAACATCCTTATCAATCTCCCATGTTTGGAGTATTTCCTCATAGATGAGGGACCCATCATTTTTTAGTACTGAGTTTTAAATCTAGAACCTTACAGGTGCTAGGCAAGTGTTCTGTCAATAGGCTACAATCCAAGCCTTTAGGAAGCCATCTTTTTAAAAGGGAAACAACGCATAGGTAGCACCTTTGCTTCCTGGTAGAGTCTAAATTCAAGTGATGGCTATCCTCTAATTTATAAAACTATTGACTTCTGTTACGATATGGTAAATTTACACCAAAATAATCAACTAATAAAGGTGGTCTTTTCAATTTCCTTAATGAAGTTATGAGGTGTTTGTAGTGGTTGATACATGTCAACTTGGGTGGATGACTCAGAGGCCCGGTTACCTGTTGGTGGGAGCCCCACCCTGGGGTACAATTGGTTCCTCCCTGGAGTGTGACTAGGGCCTGCCTAGGATATGACTGGCTCTTCCCTAGAGCGAGATCAAGATCCCATCATGGGGTGTGATTGGTTCCATCCAATGGGCCCACATCAGAATGACTGAGGTAAAGACACTTTTTAAACGGTCTGAGGAAGGAGTCAAGACTTCACTTGGTCGGAGAAGCTTCAGTCTTCAAATTCAGCCTGGACTTCACCATCTGCCTTTCTGTTGATAGGTCTTTAGTGATGTTTCAGTCATGTTTCTTATCCTGATACAGAAGGAGACATACTTACATCCTTAAAAGACATAAATTTTCCTTGCCAAATGTAACATGTACAGTCTTCAGAGATTCTCCCATGGCTTAAGTTTCTTAAGATAATGAGCTCTAATCTTTATGCCAAAAGAAGTATATTTTGGGGTGACATATTCTGATCTCCTATAATCTTATTTTAAGATTAAATATTCTGGTCTGTTTTATCTGTTTGCTGAGAAAGTTCTATCCTTTGTATTTGATCCATATTGATGTTTAATCAAAATCATCTCACCTTGAGATCAAATCGCTTGGTGTAACTTCTACAAGAATTTGCTAGGTCTACCTAACAAGAATTTTTCTGTCATTAATTTCCTTTTAAGGGGGATAGCTGAATAGAGTCAGTGTCTTACTCATAAGTGAAAGGTCTTGAGTTAATCCTGGTACCAAAAGCACAAACAAATCATCCTTTAAGGACAACGATATTCATTGTATCAATTATTGGGAATGTACTACTAACATGTTTTGAAACTGTCACATTGTTATTTATTAAAAGCAATAAAAATTCCTTTTGGTAATTTTTCATTCACTGCCCCAACAGAAAAAAGGTTAAAAATGTACATTTAAATAAGGTATTGATTGTTTTCAACCCAAAGATATGATCTTTGATCCTAATTTGGCCATTGCAAATTGTATAGATAAATTGATATATCACATTCTACACTGTGATATTTGTTATTATTTTTTGTCAATTAAAATCAAATTTTGCGGGGCCCGGCAGGATAGCTCAGTGGTCTAAAGCGCCTGCTTAGGAAAGCTTGGGTGGCTGCAGGGACCGGGGTTCAATCCCCAACACCACATGGTGTGCCACCCCTTCCCAGAGGGCAGGCTAAGCCAGCTATAAAAATAAACAAACAAATGAAAGTTCT